>PVLD010020722.1:0-33234 GCA_004027595.1 Dinomys branickii | reverse complement strand
AATCCTCTCAACAACAGAAAAATACAAAAAACAAAAAATCCAAAGACAGAAAACAAAACAGGCAAAAAAAAAAAAAACCCCACCAATAGTTCCTGCTTTGCATATTGATATCTTCGAAGTGTCACACAATCTCCATACCTTGCTCTTCCACAGGCTCAGAATGTATACAAAGTAAGCACCTTGGCTTCCTGCCGAATCACTCAGCCAAACCTCTAGACTCCCCAAGTTGACAAAATGTATCAACCATAACATTCCACTCCTTGTCAACTTGGCAACCAGACACATTTCTTTAAACCAGCTTCCAGTTACAAAGACATACTTATATTAGAACCATAACATTTTGCCCCCATACAAATGAAAATTAAACACTTTCAACATTTAAAGGGACAAAATAAACATTACCATTCCAAAAGGCACCAACACGGCGCATGCCTGTAGTCCCAGGTACCCAGGAGGCTGAGGTAGGAAGTTCGTTTGAGTCCAGGAGTTCTGGGCTGCAGTGCATATGCCAATCGGGTGTCCGCACTAAGTTCAGCATCAATATGCTGACCTCCCGGGAGCGGTGGACCACCAGGTTGCCTAAGGAGGGGTGAACCAGCCCAGGTTGGAAACGGAGCAGGTCAAACTTTCCTCTTTCTTGGCCATAGGGGTGAGTGCCTGGATCACTGGGCACACTGAATCCAATTCTGAGGAACAAATTCTCTATGCTGCTGCCATTCTGGAACCTGGTGTGGCCGCCACCGCCATTCTGGAACATGGTGCTGTTTAGCTTCCTTCTCAAGGCAAGGTCTCTCACCTTTACAGTTTTGAGGCTGCAAAGGGTGGAGACTTGCTGCTTGTGATGCCCTCAGGCCATCTTTTCCATTCTCTTGTTCCTTCTCAGCAACAGAGATCTCCTCAGCCTTATCTTTACAGTCCACAGCTTTCCTGGAGACTCCTTTCTGGCCAAACTCACATTTTAAATCATCTTGCTGGGATCTTTGCTCTTGATTCTCAATATAAATCTGGCTAAAATCCCCCAACAACAGCCATGCCACTTCCCCAACATTTGACTGCCTTGAAATTTCTTTTGCCAGATCAATCAGTTTGCTGCTGCCCTTAATGTCAGTATTAGGCAAAGTCTCTGGAAATGAGCAAAATGCAGACAAACTTTCTGCCAAGCCATAACGTACATCATCTGGAGTCCAACAACCAATGCAATCCTTCCCAGGAGAATCCTCCCAAACCTGGTCTTTACTGGCAGGATTTCTGTCAGCCTTCTGGTCTTCTGAGCTCTCTGAAGTTGTTCTAGTGCATCTCTTTCAGGCGACGTCTCCAAACCTTTCCAAACTCTTCCCACAAGCCATTTCCAAAGGCTCTTGAACCACATGGTCAGGTATAGTAACAGCAACGTCCCCACTCCACTGCTACCAAATTCTGTCTTGGTTACTTTTCTCTCATTACTGAGACAAAATACCCAACACCCAAAATAAAGGAAGGAAAGGTTTATTTATCTTATAGTTTGTGGAGGTTTCAGTCCATACTTGGCTGATTCTGAGGCAGAGTGGCACATGGCAAAGGGCAACAGTTCATGGCAGTAGAGCACAGCAAAAACAACCAGCAAAAGGAGGAATGGTGGCAAGTAGCCTTTCTCCTTCTCTTACATTGTAAACAGGCTACCCCCACCCAGGGAGTCTCCATGCCCTCCTCTTCCACAGGCTCAGGATGTATACAAAGTAAGCACCCTGGCTTCCTGCTGAATCACTCAGCCAAACCTCTAGACTCCCCAAGTTGACAAAACATATCAACCATAACAATGTATGTATAGAGAAGGAAAACTGGGATATTGTACTGCTGATATCTAATGGTCTGTTGAAAAGAACAGTTAATGCTTTTTTTTTTTTTTTACCAATTTTGCATGCTTACATCTGGTAATCTGAACAACTAATTTGAAGACAACAATATGTAATGTAACAACCACTGGTGAATTCTTACCATCTTGTATAGTGAAACTCTGTATCATTTCTAATGGTTTTTATTATTATTTTATTTTTCTTTAATGGTTTGATCAATCTTGTATTCTTACACCTGGTAATCTGAGCACTTCGTTGAAGATAACAATATGTAATGTAAAAACCACTGTTAATTCCTATCATTCTGTTTCGAATTCCTGTATCATTTTTATTGTTTTTGCTTTATTTTGTTTTTGTGTATATTGTTGCTATTGCTTTTTTTATTCTCTTTACAATAAATACAAAGAAAAGTTTTTTAAAAGTCAAATAGTAAAATGTTTGCAAAACACATTTGGCTAAAGAATTATATATAAAATAAACAAAGATTTCTCAAAATCCAACAGTAAGAGAACACAACTTGAATTTTTATAATACAGTAAATGATATGAACGTATACATCACCAAGTAAAAGATGCAAAGGACAAATACATACACATATTTATATTTATGTATAACATATATATGACCAATATACACATATATATGAATACATACTCATGAATAGATAATACCAGGATTCTTTAGATGAGTGCAAAGTTAAACCACAGTGAACCCCACCATCTCACAGTAGAGCAATAGCACAGCTAGCTTGGAGTGCGTACACACAACAGTGTCCCCCCTGGGTACTCCTCAGCCCACCTGGAGCCTGTGCACACCCAAGTGCAAGTACTGACTACAGCCTTCTTCCTAGTCTACAAAAGTGGGAAACAGCCCAGATGTCATTTAAAAGAATAAACAAATTGTTTCTATTTTCCTCTTTGGAAATTTTAAAAACTGAACTATTGATCTATGAAACAATACCTATGAATCTCAGATGCATTCTTCAAAGTGAAAGAAGGCAAACCTTAAAAAGGCTGTCATGCATGATTCCATTCGTACGACATTACCAGAGAGGCAAACCTAAAGTGATAGAACAGATCTGTGTAGTCCAGGGGTGAGGGTGGGGAGGGGCTGGCTACAAAGGTAACATAAGGAAATTTAGGAGGCCAGAAGCCATCCTGTATGGTACTGTGGGGGCAAACCTACAATTTTATGCCTTTGTCAAACCCACAGAAATACATGCCAGAAAGAATGAATTTTACTATATACATTTTTTTAAAAAATGAACCAGATTGTCAGGGAACCCCAAGGTAGAAGGCAGACTCTAACAACTAGTAAGATATCAGCATTAAAGAAACTTGGTCACAATTGCCTGGAAACTTCCGATGCTATCTTGCAACAGTGATTAAAAATCAAAACCCTACCTAGATGCATGGCCTTTCCTTAGTATAACACCCAAAATAGATGGATATAATCCTGTAACAAAGTTTGTCAAAATAGTTAAATACTATTTTTTAAAACTGTTTTGGCAGATCATTACCGCTCCTCCCAAAGTACCATTTTGCACATCTTCCCTGACATTTTAAGCTTTAATCATTCAAAGGGTGACGATCTAAGAGGTGCCGCCTGCTGCATGAACCGCAGCCCCTCAGGCACTCGATGGCTGTCCGTGATGACCAACACACGAGCTGGGTGCTCATTATTTCCCTGGGGCAGTACCGTTTTCACAGCTTTCACACTGCCGCTCTTCCCGCAGCCCTAACGCACACCCCATGTTCTTCATAAATATTTGCGGATTCCCTAGAAACTGGATACGAGTGCCTGTCTCCTCCACCAGCCCCGGCACTCCTGGCAACCTGCTTTACAGATCTCATCTTCTGTACTTCACATTAGGATAAGTGAACCATCAAATTCATTGCCTCTTATTATATTGTAACCAAAATGAGAGCGGGCCTGTAATTCATCTTTATTCTGTTTCTTGCTGGTCCAAAACGAATGTGAATCGCATGCCTGTAAAAATAAATATTTGCTGGATGAATAAATAAACGAAATATCAGTGGATGAGTGAGTGAATGTTGAGTAAGTTGCAGTGCAGGAAGAGGTAAATTGTGAACTAAAATTTTATTTTAAAAAGTACTTTGCTGCTTTTCTCTGATAAAGAAGGCTGTTTTGAGAGAGAATCAGCTCACCAGGACAAGCACCGACAGTGAGGCCCAAAGCCCGTGGGTTGCTGCACTTGCGACTGTGCTCACAGACACACTGGTGACTTTGTGCGTCCTTCCCCCACAGCCAGGAGGCCAGAGAGGCGGCTGATTTTCCTCCTTCCTCAGAGCTGACTTCCCATGCTCTGGTGATGGCTGCCTCAGTTCTTCAGAACAGAAGATACCAAGTGCTGAGACGAAAGTCTGTCTAAGCACTGATGTCTTCCATACAAAAGCAGCTGGACTGTTGGAAACAAGACTGGGGAATTCACCTCTGACAATAGCAGGCTCCCCAGAATGCACCCCTGACCCATACAAAATGAAGAGACCTCTGACACAGACATGGAAGATATCATCAGATGAGATTCCCATCTCCAGGTGGCATTATCTCTACAAAGTGCCTATGAGTGGTGGGGATTTTCCATGACAATCACAGGTAAAGGATATTTTATGGCTGAAACAACTATTAAATGCCATTCTGAATGTCTTGAACACAGTATGTCTACATTTTTTCTTTTAGAAAATGTTTTTCTCATTGCTATTTTCCTGTCATATAGTTTGCATATTTATGTAAAATTACTTGATGCTTTTTCACTTAAAGGACAGATTTTGCCTATAGTCATTCACAAGAGAAATAAAGTGACCTTGGCTACATCTCTACTTTGTCCCTGGGATGTATGAACAGCCTTGCCCAAGCTAACTTTATGTATGTGAAAGAGTCCAGGACTGAAATACCAATACTTTACCTAAATGTTATTAAACTTGGCATTGAAAATGTTGAGCTTTAACATAACCATAAGCATCTCTTACTATTTTCATTTTTTCTTGGCTAAAACACCAAAGTAGAATGTTTTAAAAGGCAGTGTGTATGGCTCTAAATCTAGATTCCAAAAAATTAGTATCTGATATCATTTAGACATCTCCTTTTTCAGTAGTTCTGAAAATTTGAGTAAGAACTGTTTCCAGATTACAAAATTTATGAATGCAGCCTCATTCTTTAAATGTTTATCAGCCTGAGAGCTTTCTACACTCACCTCTACATTTATATCACTGAATTGTACCAAAGTATCCTCAAAGGGATACACAGTGTTTCACTGATAAATCGGGAATAAACATCTTTGTACAAAATTTTGGATTAATCTACACAAACCGCATAATCTTTAAAGCCCCAATTCCAAGTAATGCTGACTCCTCACTTTCAGGGAAACTGTAATTAAAAAAGAAAGCAAGTTTTTAAAGGAAGTCCCTAGTGGATCCCTTTGCCGAGTGAGTAATCGCTTTCTAACTTATCTATTTTGCAAGTTGGGAAACAAGATCCTGGTTCCCATCTCACTGGTAGAAGAGAGGAGAGGAAAGGGCAAAGAGCTCCGTGAGGACGGCCCCAGAGGAAAGGGTGAGTTTGGGAGAGAGAGAGCAGTCTGGGTCCTCTCCCTCAAAAGTTAAATGTCATCTGGGTTAGGCCTTGCCAATATAAATACAATCACAATGATGGTATAAAAAGACATGCATTTTCACCTCTATTGACTTTTCACGTTCATGGGATAATTATTGTAACATTTTCTTAAAGGGCAAAAAGCTTTTGATGATGAATACATCTCATTACATGGAATTTTACGTGTAATCCTTACATGAATCTCATTGTAATTCAATGGATGAATTACGTGTTAATGCTAGCATAACAAGCCTTTAACCTATTTGACTTAATTACAGGCATATCATCAGATTTACTGGGGAAAGGTTTCTTCCCTTGCTCTAAAAACTCTTTTCACTTTTTTAACCCCTTGGTTACACCTCTAGAAGACAGTATCAGCTCCTGTTACCTACAGTCTCTTACTGCCACTCTCCGTAGACTTTGCCTGTGGGAAGGAGGGGAGACTTGAGAGCACCTTCCTTAGGGTAACTTGGGAATGTCCCTCTAGGTGTGAAGGGGCCTGCAGTTCCTTGGACCCACATGCACAAGACCTTCAGCAAGGAATTGTGTGATAGATAGAACCAGCTTTGAACTGGGGCTGGAGACCTGCGTCTGATAGCCAGTGGTGAGCTACCTGTAAAGCCATTAACCAGTGCGACCCTTGGCTTTCTTACCTGTGAAATGGAGCTAATATACCCACCTGTCTGTGTTCAGGGTTCCGTGCAGACAAGATGACATAATGTGTTTGAAACAGGGCTGTGCAAATAATAAATCACAGTGCAGCTGGAGAGTATTGGTGATGGGGAGGAAGAGGAAGAGGAAGAAGAGCAGGAGGAAAAGGCCTGGTAAGGAGCTCCTCACTCCAGGCAAGAAGGGTCAAGTCTTCCATGTGTTATCAGTATAAATTGCCTGGGGAAGGAACTGCTCTGGGGCCAGTGGTATGGGTTGAATGATGTCCTGAAAATGTGCTGGAGTCCTCACCAAAGGCACGTGATCCTACTTGGGAACACAGTCGTGCTCTCAGTCGTAGAATTAACTAAGATTAGGTCATGCTGAGTAGATGCAGCCCCTCATCTAGATGACTGGTGTCCTTATGATGGCAAAAATTCACATACACACACACACACACACACACACACATACACACACACATGCTCAGAGAGTGCTGTGCTCAAGTCACACCTTCGTATACCCACTGTGAGAAGCCAGCTCCTGGTTGGAGTCCAGGCTGAGAGAGGGGAGGTACGCACAACATCCCAAAACCTTGAAGGCCTAACTGCCTGCGGAGATGCTGAAACTGGAAGAGTCACCCACGCTACCACAGCTGCTGCTGCAGCCTCAACTCCAGCAACCTCCCCTGGGAGGAGACACAGAGGCCACAGAAGGGTGCGGCTCTGCAGGACGGCACAGAGGAGAGGTGTGAGCCAGCAGGGCTTCTGAGGACTCAGAGGAGGCATCCTTGAGGCTGCAGTGTGCTGTCACTGCTGTCAGGACCTGGCAATACCAGGAGGCTCGGGTGACGTGGGGACCATTGCCTTCTTTGTAGATCTGTCTACAAGTGTCCCTGTCCTCACGTGATATGCTTGCAGGCTCTAAGAGTTCAGACCTTTTGCCTGTGGTCTGCACCACTGACACGTTCACAGGACTCGCACACCCAGCAGGTAGAGTCCTCAAGGTCACACGTGAGGGGACCCAGTGCAGTGTTCACAATCCCTGAGAGGTCCTAGAGCCACACAGCAAGCAGGACAGCTGGCAACAGGCAGCTTTTGAACCTGCAGGAGGAAGTGAGATGTAGCCCAGAATTCCTAACCCCTGCAGACTTCCATCTAACAGGGATGCGGCCTATGAGTCTCACATGTCAGAGGAGGTGCCCTGTGCTCCTGTGCAACCTGCTTGTAACCCGCATACCTGTTGCCGCCTGCATAAGTCAGGGCCATTGCCCAGGCAGAAAATGAATGAACAAGGGTGACCAAAGCACAGCAACCAGCACCCTGAGGGCACGGAGCCTACTGACAGGCCAGTGGGCCAGGCTCTTCCCTGATGTGTAGATGCTGAGCCAGGAAACAGGGTGCCCGACCCCACATGGCTGGGCAGCCCATGAAGCCCGAGAGCAGGTGCAGAACAGGAGTGGACAGAGAGGCCTGCATCAAGGATGCACACAGGGCCCAGAGGGACGGAGCTGCTTGGTCTCCCTCTGCAGCTTCAGTGACCCCCCGAACCCGTGCTGGGAGTAGGCACTCATTTGGTGAGAACTGTTCCGGCGGAGCCCAAACACAGCATGGACTCTGCGGACTGACCCTCCACTCCCCTCTTCCTCCGAGGGGTCCCTGGCTCTGGCCCTGCACTGCCCCCTCTGTCGCCCACAGCACCCATGTTCTCTGTGTACTCCATGATGGGGTGAGGTCACCCTGCACCCCCCGGGAGTGGCTGGGGGCCACCAGGAGTGTGGTACGCATGTGGGCGAGAGCACCTTCGTGCCCTGCCAGGCCCCACAGAGCGAGTCGCTCTACCAACAAGACATAAAAAGCATTAACCTTGGATGAGCCCCATTTATTTTCTGGTGTGCGTGGCATTTATTTCAGTTGTTTCCATTTGTGTGGCTCGGTCTATGGAGGCTTGGCCCTCGTTCTTTGATTCCTGGGTCTTTTATTTCAGCTGGCCTTTCCTTTATTCTTTCACAAGAGTTACTGGTTTCCATGTCAGTCTGCTGGAAAGCTGTCTGTGGCACCCTATCACTGCAGACGCACGTTAGCAGGTCGTTTGCACCCCACACTGAGACCTCTATCCCGGCAGCCCTCTTTGGTCCATGATCTGAATGTTTCCTGAGAACTAGGCTATTCAAACAGTGGACAGTGGATCTCTCCCAGGCCTGAGTCTGTATGCTGGGGTCCCTGGCTCAACATTCCTGGTCCCCCCAGGAGCTACTTGTTTCCTCTGAAAGGAAAGCTCTTGACTTGGGGGTTAGCCCCACAGGCTGCACGCAGCGGCCCCACCACACAAGGCCACTCTGCAAACCGCAGGTGCAGCCCCAGAAGTGGCAGGCTTGGGGACGCAGTGCTGGTGCTTACAGCCATGCCCTAAGTCTGAGCAGCGAGAGAGGCTCGCTTTTCATTTCAGCCTTGCTGTTTTCTCCCAAACGCCAAAATTCACCTGAGGAAAAGGAAAGGCGTCCTTCCTAAGGATGCCATCCAAACCCCATGTCCTGTGGCTGGCCCAGACAAGCAGCATGCCTCCAGGGCCTGCTAAGGCGCTGAGTCATACACAGCGGCCTGGATTAACAAGTACAATTACCGCATGTAACTGCATCGCAGTCATCAGTGAGTATCAGGATGTCCCCATCTGTGGACATTCCAGAGCTGGAGTCACATGGTCACCCCGGCCTGGAATCTAAGTGTGTGCCAGAAACTCAGTAGTCAAGAGACATAGTCTAGGGCAAGACTAGAAGGGCAGGAGTCCATGCCAAGCAAAGCGTCAGTCAGTCAATTGGAGTGGGTTGGTCATGAAGTTATTTCCCCTAAAGTGGTAAAACTCTCAAAATGAGCATGATGGACAGCAGTCAGCCAGAAACATGTCCTGGGGGTGACACTCCCTGCACCCTGAGGAACCAGGGAGAGGGACAGAGGGACAGAGGTCTCACCTAGGGCTGTGTGTTGCCCTCCTGGGACTCAGGAGGTGCGTGAGGAAGGGGCCAGGAACCTCAGCTCTGGGCAGCTCAGCCTTGCCTGCTGCCCTGGCTCCTTCTGGGGAGATGGGTCCTAGGTTCCAGTCCACCCTTCCTCCACCCTGTCCATGCCCCAGCCCCAGTTCAGGGCTTCCCCAGGCAGCTGTCCAGGTAAAGAGCTATAGAAGGCCAGGTCAGGCGCTGGTCCACAGGGACCCTGGGACGTCTTGGGTCAGAGCACTCTTCAGACCTAGGGTCAGGGACAGTGGGGAAAGCATGTGAGCTGTAGAAAGGCCAGGCCTCCTGGCATTATGGGGCATCTCCCATGCAATCATGCAATGGTGACGCAGGGCTTGGGGGGTCCTGGAGCAGCACAAACGTGGCCCACAGGATGTAGCGCGGGATGCAGCCGCCCCCTATGCTGACTGAACTGCAAGCCTCTCGCCACGTGTATGGTTCAGAGCTTGTGCCCCAGGCTTCACAAGGAATAGGCACAAATTTTTAAAATTCAACTTTATGTCATCATGCAGTTGTTCACTGCCATGCATATGCTCGTAAGGGTGTTGTGGAAGTTACCAAAGTTTTCTTCCACTGAAAGGTGCTGAAGGGAGAGTGATTCTTTGAGAAGGGAGACCTGGATGAACAGGCAGATCCCAGAAGACAGATCTCCACAACTTCAATCTAACTGCCCTATGGCTCCTCAGGCAGACCCAGTGGGGAGGCTCATAGTATCCATCCAGTCACTCATTCATTCACTCTACAAACGTCTATTGAGTGTCTACTGCATGGCAAGCCCTGAACATGGCCTCAGTCCTGCTCTCATGAAACCTCTGTGACAAAGCCTGTGTCTGAATTGCAGGCTGAGGGTAGCACCTGCCCTTGGCATCTGCTTTCCTGTCCAGAGCCAGCAGAGCCATGAGCGTCCCTAGCCCTTGCTCTATGGCCTGTGCAAGGCTCATTCCACACTAGGACCAGGCAACAACCCCACAGGCAACCACTACAGGGAAGGGGCATCCCTGGATGTCCTTCCCATACCTGGGCAGAGGCAGATCTAGGGCTAGAAGCCCGTGTTGGGCAGAGGTGACAATAGGAGACCATGGTGCAGACTGGGAGGAGAGACCTGGACTGGACCTCAGACCTCACTGTGCGTGGACACAGGGTGACAGTGAGCAGAAGCCAGTGCCTGTCTCCTGCGCTCTGGTGGCCTCAGTGTCAGACACGTTGGGATGCGGGGGCCTGGTGACTCGGCCAAGGCCTCCTGACTCCCGGCCACGGGGGTTGCTCAGACCACGGGAGGTGGGTGGGGCCGTGGAGAAAGCCGCCCGTCCACAGACTGCCCTTCTTCCCACTAGATGCGTGGCTTTGAAGGACGTGCTAGAGGAAGAAGGGACTCGAGGGTGCAGCAAGCACAAGGAAGTCTGTCCTGCGAGGCCAGCCCTCCTGTGATCTCCTGCCGTCTCCTGCACCTGTCTGGGGGCCACGGACTAGCCCTGCTTTGAGACCAGTGCTAAGAGATTCTGTTTATTTTTTTAAAAACTGCTTAGACTGTGCGTTTCTCAAATAAGAGAAACCAATGTGCTATTTAAACTTGTGTGTCTGATTTATTTCACTCAGCATGATGAGCTCAAGGTGCCTGTTTCCCTTCCAGTTTACCCTTCTTTATGACAAAGTAGTGCTCCATGGTGCATAAACACCACATTTTATTTATTCACTCATCTGTTGATGTACTCACAGGCCATTTCTAAGGTTTAGCTGTTATGAGCTTTGCTGCTATAATCGTGGGTGTATGTGAATCATTGTAATATGATGTTTTAGCTCTTTCAGGAAGATACCTAGAAGGTGAATAGCTACATCAAATGGTATGTGTAGGTTTAGAATTTTAGTTTTTTGAAGAACATCCATAAGTATTTCTACAGGAGAAATACTAGTTTACAGTCCCATAAACAACACAGAATCTTCCTCTTTCCTCACAGCCTGCCAGCATTTGTTATTGTTTGATGTCTTGATGATGGCCATTCTCTTTGAAGCAAGATAGGATCTCAATGTTGCTGTAGTTGGCGTTTTTCTAATGGCCAGAGAGAAGTTTTGCATTTTTCATTTATCTGTGGATCACTTACGTGTCCTCTGAGAAGTGTCCATTCATTTCAGTTACTCATTTTTTGATTTGGTCTTTTTATTTAGAGGGGTCTGATTTTTCTAAGTTCTTTGTACATTCTAGATGTCAGTCAGTCTTGTATAACCTCTAAAATCAATGTGAACATTATGTACTACAAACATGTACTAAAAAAGAAAACATAGAAATAGAAAAAGAAGATACAGAAAACCAAAAAGTTGAATAGAAACTGTGTGTGTGTGTGTGTGTGTGTGTGTGTGTGTGTGTGTGTGTGTGTGTTTGGCACCACTGAGTAGAAAAGTGCCAACTCTGCCCATCAGCACTGTGGCCGTTGTAAAGGCAAGCCACCGAGGCCAGGCCCGGGGTCCTTGGGACATTTGACAGTGGGCTTTCCAGCTTACAAAATGCTATCCAGTGATTAAGGAGAGTTTCATTCTGGAACTTAAACTTGGGCTTCGTGACCCACATGTGAGAAGGTGAAATCTGAGTTGGCAGCTGAGGGCAGGCAGGGTTGAGCCCAGGCTCAAGCTTGCATCAAAGCCAAGAAGGAGGCAGAAGAAGTTTGTTGGGTTTAAGTAAGGTCACAGGGCCGCCAGAGAGACGAAAACGCTTATGGGTCTGCCTGGTGCAAAATGAACTGAGAGGGAGGGGAGCCAGTCCGATTCTGGAGAAGGACGTCCTCAGCACTCCTAAGGGAAGAGCGGATGGCGGGCCCCAGACCTGTCTGGCCAATGTCTCATCACCCGGCAGTGTCCTGGAAGACCCCGCAGTCCCAGGGCCGTCCACATCTTTAACACTTTTACTCTAAAATTCTTCAAGTTTGCCACTGTTTTCCTCTGGAAGAGTTTGCTTTTAATTATGTCCCAAACGCTAGCCAGAGATAGCATTCTCCTTTAAAACATGTTTTTCAAAAGCATCACTGTAAGGTCCATAATTGCGTTTTATTAAACATCTCCTAAGCCCGTCATAGGAGATTTGTGTTTATTCTTATGCAAAGTTCTGAGTAACCAACCGCTTTTAAAATACTTGGGAAGAACCATGAAACTGTATTTTAACTTCAGATAAAACATGCAGCGTGACACAGTTACAAGCACTGACTCTTTATGGGGAGCGCAGGGCCTCTCTCCTCCTTGGGGATCCCGAATATCCTGCTGTCAGCCAATGAGGTACAAAGCAGTCCATCAAATTACTTTCAACTATGAAATAACTGTATTTTGAAAAATTGATTTTATTTCCTTTAGTGAAAGCAAATTTTCAAACATGCATGAGGTGTTATTCAAACTCAAAAAGACCAGTGCTGAAAATTGCAGGAAGAGATCCGTGGCAGCGTCTTGAACAGCAGTTTTGGTTCATGAGAGACAAAGCCATTTCAGAGGGACCTGCTCGCTTTGCAAGCGGGACCCCAATGGTTTCTACCCCACAGCATGGTCCCGCATTAAGACCCCTGCATTGTCTGAGATTACCAACCACAGTCTGGTCCCAACAACCTCCAAGCCACACTCCAGCTGTGTTTCCAAAGTTGTGGCATATGAAAAAGAACACCATGGTGACAGCCTCCTGCATTTCTGCAAAGGTTAAATGAGATAATACACACAAAACACTTAATGCAGTGCTTTGTATACGGGGAGGATTGCGTAGCAGGGTTGCAACTGAGGTCTCGCCCTGCGATCAGAGTGCCCTTGCTGGAATGGGAGCACAGTCCTTCTCCTGGGGGCTGAGGTGACTTCAATCAGTTATCTCATCATCTTCGTCTAATGACAAAGAAGAGAAGTAACTCCAGAGCAGTGAGTTAGGCTCTGTGGGTGCATCTCAGGATGATGGAAGTCACTGTGTGTCCCAACGCTGAAAAAATTTAGCAAGATGCCTCCGGGTCTTGAAATCTCAAATAAGGACTGAAAAGCCCACAGTGGTTTGAGCTGTCTGTGTGAGACGGAGTCCCTGTTCTTAATTTACAGAGTAACTCAAGTGGGACCGGGAGGCCTAACAGCAGAATTCTTAGTACAGATGTGGTTTAATCTGTACAATGGGGATATTAATAACATCTCAGGAATGAATCCGCAGAGGACTTGAGGCTAGGAGTCCAGATAACATGTTCCATCGGCCGCTGCAAACTGAGTCACCAAAATAAGCAACACTCTGTCTCCTGGTAACAAAAACAAACAAACAAAAACATCAAACTGGGTTAAACAGGAAAGGACTATGTCACTTACGTGAAAAGTGCAGAAAAAAATCAGAAAACATTGGCAGTAGAGCAGCTCAGGCCCTGTTTCTGCGCCAAGACAGCAATCCCCTGCATCTGCAGTGGCAGGCTTGCTCTCAGCCGGCTCCCCGTGAGCTGCAAGGCACCCTTGCCAGTCCAGATGTTACAGGAAAGTACAGGTGCTTCCGGGAAAAAGAACTCAGATGCAAAACTCCAGTCTCACAGTGATCTGGCCACTTCACATCCTGCCTCGTTCTGGACACCAGTCTGCATGGTTGGGGGACAGACAGGCTGATGTCCTCAGGAGGTGCCTGAAAGGCACTGCTCCCTGAGGGGGTGCCGCTCCGGGCAGGCAGGGGAAAACAGGAAGTCATGCCACTTGCCAGATTCACCTCTGAAGCTAGGAGAGATTGAAGGCATTCTTCCACAGCTTGGCTCTGGGGTCTGGGGCAGCCTGCGAGACCTGCTGCAGATTGCCAGAGAACATCCTGGAGGTTCCCTTTCTCCTCTCAAGACTGGCAGCGCTCTGACAGCAGCTCCACATCCTGGACCAAACTTGTGCATTTCCTCTGTTTCCCTTGGTCCTTCTCACACATACATCCCTCCTCGAGGCTGGGCGTGTAACTCAATTAGAGCAGCTCATTTACACTAAAGTGTGTGGGGAAATTAATAACGTTATAAGAGGTCATTGAGACCTGCTGCCTCCAGGGAGGAGCTAATGAGCAACAGGATGCAGGTAGAAATCCTGTATTGCTCTGCATGAGTTCAGAACCAGTGTTTGTTTTGTGACATGCACTGTGGAAGAGCAGTGTACATGTTGCACTGCACCTTACCTCACCCTCAAAACAACCAGACACTGTCAGGTCTTGAAATGTTCTCACGAGCTTGCAAAGAGGATTTAGGGTGTGAATGAAATATTTAACATTTTTAAATCATTCTAAAAGAATTGTTTTCCTTTGTGGAGTTTAACTGAAGGGGTAATGAGCACACTCATTACCATGTATTTAACATGTATTTAGCATGTCAAGAATGCCATATTGCTATTCAGCTCCAAAGGCATGAAGGCGGGTTACTATGGGAAGGAAAGACACACCCAGAATCACAGCATGCAGGGAGGAGAGACATGGGTGTGTGTTTTCAGGCTTTTCAGTCCACCCAAACCATTCTAGCCACATAACAGTTAGCTGTCTCTCCCTTTGTTGCGTTTGTGAGTTTAGAGATTTGGAATTAGCCATAAACATGTGAACCCTCCTTGAGCTACACACCCCTCTGAAATCTACGGACCTTGCCTCAGGAAAATAGTAGGTCTATAAGGTGAATCAAGTAATATATCAGACAGGAAAAGCCAGAGGCAGCCCCACCAGCAAACACCACTCTGAGATGATTTCCACAGACTTATTTGGAAGTACCTGATGTTTTCCTTGTGCTATGAATGCATCCTTAGCGTTGGTAATGAAGTGACAGATAATGCTGGTGTCCTACGGTTTCTGGCCTGGAGAGGGGCAATAGCCTGGCTCTGGATTCTGCTCTCTTGACTGGGCTTCTGTTAACTGAGCTCAGACCCTTCATTGGCCAAGGCCACAGTGTGAGTACCCTGCATCAGGAGCTACAGGTGAGGTGGGCTTTGTTTGGGGTCTGGTTTTGTGATCCTCAAATACACAGCACTAGCATTACCAACACCCGTGCATGCGAACATACCATTATCACTGGTCCGGGGCCCTCCTCTTTGCTTTGATCAAGTCTTTGAAATATAATAATGAATATTCATAGGCTCACCACCGAGCACAGGGTCTCTGCATTGCCAGTAGCTTGTCCCCGCCTCCCTTACCCACGTCCGTCTCCACGGCACAGTACTAGGAGTCACCCCCTTCTGGAGTATACCTTCTCTAGTCATTGGTTACAACCCCACAAACTCCAGCTCTGTGTTGCTTCGAGGGCAAAGATTTGAGCTCCAGTATCCTCCCTGAAAGATCAATACTTGCTCTGCTATCCTAACGCTGCCGTTCTCTCCCTCCGGCACCCTTTCTCTGCTGAGTGACATTTTGTTCAGAAGACCTCATACCAGGACTGCAACTGTACATGGCTGCCGGCAGGCCATGGATAAGGCTTGCTTGTCATCTGAGGTGTGTAAATACAGTGACACTGAGGATCCCTGGCTCAGTGCAGAGGAAAGGAAGACCACGCTCACAGAGGCCTACCTAGGCCAGGAGAGGGTCACCAGGGGAAGGAAGGTGGCTCAAAGTCACCACTCGTTGGGCCACAGGAAGTGGGCAGTGGGCAGTGAGGGAGATCCTCAGATTGTTCCACTTGGGCCAAATCAGAAGCCAGGCTTGGCTGAGACCTCTGGGGGCAGGACTCACGCCACGTTGCTATGGCGATTTTTCAACCAGCTCCAATGCTTCCTCCAGGAAAGCTTGGCCTCCAAACAAGAATGGGCGGAGTGGAGGCAGAAGAAAAGATGAAGCTGCTGGAACCAAGGCTGAAAGAATCCTGCGGAGGGAAGACCACAACATGAAGCACCTTCTGCTGTGTGTGTGTGTGTGTGTGTGTGTGTGTGTGTGTGTGTGTGTTGAAGAGTGAATTTTCCCTGCCATGTACCCACTGTGGAATTAGAGCTTTAATTAATTCACCCTAAGACTTAGCCCTTCCCAAATGATGCTCAATAACTCAGGGAACCCTAGACTGCAGAAATACATTTTTACTGGACTATGAACAGATCTTCTGTGAGTCCCCTCTCCACACAAACACACATACACACACACCACCCCTTCTGCCATCTTTTCTAAACAAACAACAGATTGCATTGCTGCTGTTCAGAATATTATGCCAGGAAAACAGGGATAAATTAAAAAAAAAAAAGCTTCATCAAGATTCAAACCAAATGTCTGTGCTCCCAAGCGATGTACCACACAATTAGGAGCACGTCCTAAATGTTCGCTGAAGTCCGTGCCCGCAAAGACTCAGGGGAATCTCTGGCCAGCCCCACTCTCCGGGAGAGGCCCGTATGCGAAGGTGAGCCTGGTGCACCTTCTGAACTGCGCTCTCTCAGATGCTCAGCATGCATCCTCTTTGGGGTCACCCCAAGTCCCCGTTATACAGATGGACAACCAGAGAAGAGAAGTTACTGCCGTCTTCCCACCTCTTCTCTTGGGACCCACAGAAAGACACAGGCTCCCTTTCCATCACCGCAGTGTTTGTCTTGAAGAAAAACGAACCACTTTTGCCAAATCACAGGTAGAGAGCTCAGAAAAAAATCGTGTTGCACCAGGAAACACACATCTACCTTGATTGCCTCCAAGTGCACAGAACCATGTTGCTTCCTCCTCCCTGGGCCCTGCTCACAACCAGTGGGAAACCTGTGCAGACTGCATTGTGGCATCCATGAGATGAGGTTTCAAAGGTGAATGGAGGTGAAGGTGTGTAAAATCCATTGCTTTTTCCAAAATGAAAATTTACAGCCATAATGAAAAAATAAAAATAGGAAGTCTACCTCCTTGTCCACTCTGACAACATCACTAGACTCTGGCAGGATTCTCCACGTGACCCCAGGAAAGTCACTTCAATCTCGCTAAGCCCCAAGCTCCTCACCTGTAAAATACAGCTGTTTCAATCCCAGCAACTTTGGTGATTAAATGATTCATTTTGGATGTCAAGAAGATGGCACAGTGCCAGCTTGGAGGAAGAGCTGGTAGACCCTGGGAATTCTCCCACTCTGCCAAGTTCAAATGTCTTGCTTGAGCAGGCATGTGGTGACTCCCCATGGTAGTGCAGAGAAGTCTCAGCCTTGGAAATAACACAAAGGCACTAGCAAAATACTGGCCCCTGAGTTATTCTTCAGCATTCATTTTTTATACTCTCCAGAGAAGAGGGCTGCTGTGCCATGTCTAAAATCATGACAGTACTCTGTGCCCCAAGGTGAACACCATTGTAGCACTGACTGAGCTGATGTGGAGAAACCATATGCAGAGAGGGATCCAGGTGGCCTCAGGGCACAGAGTCCAACTCTGTGACAAGGATGTGGGCAGCTGGGCAGATCAGCCTGGCAGCAGCGAACCCTAGACAGCCCCTTAGAATAAAGGTTTCCAGCTGGCTGCACAGCTCAGTGGCAGGGTCACCAGTGGCTACAGGTTCCAGGAGGAGAGGATGTGCCCACACTCTCAGAAGAGCTTTAATCCAGAGAGGCAGGAAGAGGAAGGCTTGCCCACCCACCACAGGCATATATGCTAGGAGAGGACTCCCAAATCTTCCACCTCGAGAGAACAGAGAATGCTAGTTATTACAGTTTCCTAACTCGTGGATGTCTTCATTTTTCAGACTCATGATGGAACACTCCAAGACACAGGTCACTGTCATCCCAGTCAGCAGCTGATAAGTGTGACATACCAGTCTGCGCCTGTGTCCACATGAGGTCCTGGACTTGGAGTGGGGAGAGAATGTGGGCATCACCAAACTCCCCACTGCACTGCACAAAGCCAGGCAGTCCTGGTGTGAGCCCTGGCCACTGGCAGTGAGACGTGAGAGCTCAAGGACTTGGGGCTGTATGGTTCGAGTGTGATGCATCTGATCCACCTCACATCAGGATTGCGGCTCATATGTCCCAGCAACTGAGCCGTAAAGAACGTTGCCCAGACCCCACCAGTTCTAGGAAAGCACAAGCCCTCGGGGTTTTGTCCCCTTTGAGACCTCCCCAAAGTGTTCTCTTGCTTCTTCAAGTCAAAGACAGCCAAGGAGACTTCAAAGTCAGACTCAAAGTAAGTCCCACCCTGGTAAGAGACACCTCCTTGACTCTACAGGTCTTCTCCTCCTTCCTCATCTTTGGATCCCCCACAGGAGCCAGACAGCAGGAAACCACTCCCTTGCTGCAGACAGCAAGCTTGTGGATAAACGAGCTGGACTCCTAAAATACTTAGTTTTGACACAGCAGAATTTGAATACAAATGCAAAAAATGCTGCTCACTGAATAATCTTTTTTAAAGTACAGATTTTAGAGTTCAGTGGCTCCACAACACCTTGACAGCTGCCTCCACAGGAGCTGTTTAAGAGAGGCAGTGTCTGGATTTTCCCTTCTCTCTTCCAGCTCTCAACAGTAGTCCTGAGGCCACATTCTCCATCACCTATGTCCTTGGGCCCCTGGTGGTCCAGAGGTCCACACTTTGTGTGTATAATATGAGTGAGGCATGACTGGCTTGTGCCAAGCTGTGGAAATCTGGGGAGGTTGTCTGTATAGCGTTAGACTGTGTCCCATTCCACCTGATGCACCTAGAGAAATGTCTTGAGCTGACACCACACACAGTAGATCTTCATCCATGGGGACTTGAGGAAGAACTGATTCAACACAGTTACCTTTCCCAATGTAAGGTCCACGTTGCCCACGTTTAGGAAGCTCCAGTCCATGTACAGAGAGCAAAGGAGACAGAAGGGAGACACAGGCACAAATGAAAAGCCAAACCATATTAACAGGAAGATGATAAGGCACTCTGAGGCCACAGAGTGGGGTTGGATCAGCTCTGCTTGGGGAGTCTGAGAGAAACTCAAGGAGGAAATATTAAATCATTGAGCCCATGCCTAGAAGGAGTTCTTTGGATGCAGTGGAGAAGGCAAAAATAACAATATGAACAAAGCCTCCCCATGGTTCTTTTGGGCTGTGGAGCTCAAAGAATAATTAAGAGCCTATGATAGTCCCAAGGCCCACTTGGTTCTGATGACTGATAACATCCAGAGATCTTTTCCTGGCCACTAAGTGATCTCACTAGCAGTCTTGATGAGAAGGACAACACTTCATGTCAGTAGCTCCTGTAAGGGAGGGCTGGAGCCACAAGATTCTAAATCTACAACTTTAAAATATTATTGGATGAGCAGCATCTTAAACAACATTCCACTTCTGCTGTGACAAAACCAAAATGAAGTCAGACGTTACTTAGTGAAGGCTACTTATTCCTGCACTGCTATGGCAAAGGGGCACCTGCCGCCTGTCACCCCCTTGCACTCCATGGTGGCCACCATCCTACCATGACGTCACCCCTTCCACAAAAGGCCCCTCAAGGGGAATCTCCCCACCACAATAAAGACTAGACTTTACCTTATGGACAAGTTGCTTCAGTGACATTTTAGGAGCGAGGGTCAACACAGCCAACTTTCCAGTCTCCTACGTCAGCTTACTCAGCAGCTGTCTGTGAGCTGATCACAAAACCAAAGTGACATATTCTTGCTCTTCTCTGTTGCAGCACTCAACTGCAGGTGTCAATTTGCAAATTACTATGGCAAAAACCAATCGTAGAATCTCAGTAACTCAATGCACCAAAAGTACAGGTCTCACTGGCGTGACATGTTCCATAAGACCTGGGTTCACAGTTAGCTTATAAATAAAGATGACAGAGGGACTGCCATGGTGTGGGACATTGTTATCCTCCCAAACAGGGTGGAGGGAAAACATAGATGTATGGGATCAGTGCTGCCTTGATTTAGCACTGACAGAACCATGCAGATGGCTCACATAACTCCAGGGGACCAGGAACACAGGAATCATACTTGAGAATTATTGTCCCTGGCCTATGAAGCTATGTAAAGATACCAGAGTCACAACAGTGGGGAGATTGCCAGCAAGACACTTCAGATCTGGCAAAGCAAAAACCCCGTGAGGACATGAGATCTGTGGTACACAGTTGTCTGAAGTCCCTTCTCCTTGGAGTCACTCTCAAGGAAGCCAGAGAACCATTCTCAGGAAGGCGAGATCCAGACCCTGGACTTTGCCCTGATCCAGGAACAAGGAGTCTGGATCTTTACTCCTGTGCTGAGCTGCTCCTTCCTTAGGGTGGGGTTCAGGCTTGCAAGGCTTGAGGGCTTAAACATGACCTGGGAAACCTCTGCCATCCAGGCAGCAGTGCCACCAAAGTTTACCCTAGCTCAGAACCAGTGTGACTAAAGCAGTGTGGAAAACTCAAGTTGGCCTGAATCCTCATAGACAGGATAAGGCCCCCATTCCCACACAGGAAGCTCCTCCAGCACCCTTCTTGCATGGAGACAGGGACTCCTTACTCCCTGCTGGGAACCAGCTCCTCCCTGGGCTCTGCACTCAGGGCTTGTTTCAGTGCTTCTGGCCCGGTGAGGGTCTGACCGAGTCCATGTGCATACATACAGCTGCCCCTGTTGGTCAGGATGGCAGCGTGACCAGTGGAATGACCATAATCCGTAGGCTCTGGAAGTCAAGGCCCCAGCAAACTGAGACAAACCAGCAGAGAAACAGGACAGGGGCAGCCCTTGTCTAGGAGCCCCTTCTAAGCCACAGTGACACCAGCTTGGCCCCTCTAGCACTCCGTCCACTCAAATGTCTATTCCAGATCTAAGAATAGCTGCAAGCAGGAAAACAAACACCCAACCCTGAAAGTAGCTCCCTCTGCCAGGACAGACGGCAGAGCCATGGGAGCTCTGGACCCCGAGGCAGCCCTCTCCAGACCAGCCAACAAGCTGTGCACTGGCAATTAAAAAATAGACAGTTGAGTGCATGCCTCCCCCCTCTCACATCTCTCTTAGGCTCTGTCCTCCTCCCTAGGTGGATGCTGGTCTTTCTCACAATGGCTTCAGCCACCAAGAGAGGCACCGACTTCATCTTGGAATCAGCTTGAATGCTGGATGGACCTATTTGGCCTGGGATGAAATCCCTTTTTATTAAGCTGAGCAAATGCAATCAAACAGAGGAGCAAGTGCTTATGCCTCAGGTAGAGCGTGACTTTGGGGGCCCTGAGAGAGGCAAATTTGGTGGCATCGAGACAGAACACACCTCACATAGGTGGAGAAGGATGCAAGGTGGGAGGGAGAGCCTGGCCTGTGGAAGGGCTGTGACTACCAGTCTTGGAGGGGACAAGGCAGTGGGAGGAATGTTACCAGAGACTGCACCAGTGACCAGTGAGAAGACAGGTACCCAGAGGTCAGGCAGCAGACTGTGGATGCTCTGCTGCACTGGATGACAGTGACACAGTGAAGAGCAAAATAAAAGATAGGTGCCAGGAAGCAGGGAGACAGCTCTTTTCAAATGGAAGGAGACCAAGAAATGGAGGGGTGGAGGGAGAGAACCTCTACTTTATGTTTTTAAGTATCAGAGTGTTAGGACAAGGCTGCACACCTCATCTGGTAGTTAAAACAAAGAAGCATGATGTGAGTTGCCCAGAAATAAAGCCACAGAGCTCCTCAGAGCATTGCTTTGCAAATAGGTTTCAGGTGAAATACCATAGATGTCCATTTTCAAAGCAAAGTAGAAAAAATAAACAACTACACTGTCAACTACAGTAGTTGGAGTTGCCCTGGAAATGGAGCCCAAGACAGGGACTTATTTCCAAGTTTGGGAGGAGTGGAAAATACCCTGAGGAGCCTGGGGAAGTAAGTAACAGACATGGAGAGAGTGTACGTAGACAACATATGTGCTCGGCGCATTGCCTCTCCTGGCGTGGGGAGGTCATCAACCGAGGAGTTGAGAGAGGGAGTAGCACAGGCTCTCCTGCTGTGGAGAGAAGCATCCAGGGTATTTGTCCTTTCCTTCCCATCTGTCACTGGTTGGAGGCTCCATCTTCCTGAGCTGGTCTGCAGGTGAGCGGAGGGCGCTTGCATGGCTTTGGGGAAAGTCTCCAGGCTAAGATCTGGAGGTAGGAACAACTGTAGATCGGCCGACCGCCATGGCAATGGGAGGGTCTGAAGATTCAGAGAGGCACCTGCACTGCCTGCTGCACTGGGGAGAGGAGGTGTTCTAAATTGTCCACTCCCCGAGTAGCTATAGTTCTGCTGGGGAGAGGGGGCTCGCCTTTCTCTTGTTCACTGTTTGACATGGCTCTTCACAGGGTGACATGTAGAAAATGTTGCCTCAATAATGTACTTCCGCCTTCTGCCCAGTTTCTTGAATTCTGCACCACCATATACCTACTACACCATTGGACTCACACACACGTATTGTGCACCCCAAACCATCCACTTAGCAACATGGCATCACTACACCCAACGTAGACACCCAAATGTGCGCATTTCAAGGAGCTTCAAAACAGGTGTATGTTCAGAATTTCAGAATATTATAGCATTTTAAATTTAATGAGACATGAGAAAATTGAATAGATGTCTCTAATTCAGGTCATGGACTTTGGAAATACGACCTAAACTTCAGTATCTTATTTGCATAACAAAGAAAAATATAGGCATATATTACATCATCCTTACAAACAAGCAAGTACATTCCATTATGTTTAGAAAAGAAGTCTATGTCTCAAACAAAGCCTTATGCATTCTACTGGTGCTACCTAAAAAACCATTTTGAAATTTAATTTCTAGAATCATTAAATTTGAAGTCATTTTAATGTACAAATCTCTGACAAGAACTAGGAGTGCAACCTATCACCCTGAAAAAAGAAGATAAAATAAATGTAGATTTTAAAAGGACTTGAATTTCTTCAAAGCCCTCAGAAAATGTTACCATTTAGTAATGACAGTCCCTGTTCCTTTGACCTCAGCTTGACATGCTGAATTGCTCTCAGCAGCTGTGACCAGACACATAAGTTCTACATCTTAACTCTTGCTTTTCTAATTTGTACAAAAATGCACATTAAAAGAATGCCAAGGGTAGCACTAGAGACAATAAAAACAGCAAAGCCACAAGTAATCATGAAATCCACATCTACCTCGGTGGAGAGGTCGCCGACACCCTCACCAACTCTGCTATCACCTCATGTGGAAATAGCACAGACTGAGAGCGATGTTATGCTTCTTACCTGATTCCATGGATTCCAAATGCCTGGGTCACCAGCACCTGAACTTCTGTCTTTGAAATTAAAATTAGAAAGGAACATTTTCACTACTGCTGGACCACTAAGTGGGTTGCCACATGATTGATTATGAGGACTGTGAGGTGCAGACAAGAGGTGTTGGTTTATTTCAAAAGAACTTAGGAAGTCTATAGATCTCGAAACCAATTTCCATGCCTGGGCTACCTGTCTCCTATAAGGCGACAGTAGGCGATTCGGTTCCATGAGGTGGAAGAGAGCAGTAGACTTGATAGCACTGTTTTCAGTGATTCTTCATGGTTCTTGCCCATGGCTCCCTCTAGAATTACACAAAGAACTATTACAAACACCCCAGGCCTCACCAGCCAGCTCTGAGGTTAAACTCAGGAAATGAGATGCTTTTAATGTTCATCCAGAGTTAAGAATCACCATTCAGCTTTGTAGTAAGGAACCAAAACACAGGTTGTCTTGGTAGATACCATTTATTTATTAATTTCCTAAGAAGCCATGATCTAAATATCCAGTTGTTTATAAAAGTAAACATTTTATTTTAAAACTAGATAATACAAGCATTTATTCATTCAACAGAAATTCACCAAGCACCTGCTGTGGGCCAGATACAGTAGTAGCTATTATATGTGCAAAAATTAATAAAACATAGTTAAAGATCTAATCTGCAAGTGGGAAGAAAGAAACTAGGATGATTATAATATACTGGAATAAGTGCTTTCAGAGTATATATACATAGAGAGAGAGAGAGAGAGAGAGAGACTATATATATATATATATATATATATATATATATATAATATGGCTAGAAAACAAAAAAGAAGCAGTTAATTCTACCTAAAGAAATCAGAAAGGGTTTCCTAGAAAAAGTGGAAGTTAGCTAGAAATAAAGGATAAATCTGATTCTTGAAAACCTGAAAACAGATTTGATGAGCTTATCTAAAACATGCTCTCTGAAGGGTGAAGGACTAGAAAGCTATTTCTCCAAAGAAGACACATAAATGACCAACAGGCCGGTGAAAAGACTGAGGACCTTGTTGATCATTAGGGACACGCAAAGGAAAACCACAGTGAGCCATTACTGTGAAGCCTGTAGAACTATGGAAAAATAAAATAAAATAACCAGTGTTGGGAAAGATGTGGTGAAATAGGAACCTTGTGCCCAGGAAACTGGAAGCAATTCTTGGTGGAAATTAAAACAGCATGGCCACTGTGAAAAATAGTGTGGCAGTTCCTCAAAACATGAAAAATACAAATACTATTTGATCCAGCAGTACACAATTCCAAGTTGGGTATTTACTCAAAAATTACAAGCAGGTTCTTAAAAGGATATTTATATACCCACCCAGGTTCACAGAAGCATTATTCGCTACAGCTAAGACATGAAACCCCCCTAACTGTCCGTTAACGGATGAAACAGACAATGAAATAGACACAGTAGAATTTTTTACACCTTAAAAAGAAACAAAATCTCACATTGAGGTCATTATACTCAGAAGCATAAGCCAGTCACACAAAGACAAATACTGTATGTTCCTACTTAGATAAAGAATGTGAATTAGTCAAAATCTTAAAAACAGGGAGTAGAATGGCAGTTGCCAGTGGCAGGAAAGGGTAGGGACAAGCCAGCAATTTTTTCACGGATACCAAATTTCAGTTTTGAAAGACAAAAAGTTTTTTTTTTTTTTTGGCGGTACTGGGGATCGAACTCAGGACCCTGCGCTTGCTAGGCAGGCGCTTATTCCACTGAGCTAGACAAAAAGAGTTTTAGAGGCACACAATGTGATGATTGTACAAGATGAATGTACTTAACTAAGATCACTGAACCATACACTTAAAAATAGTTAAAATAGTAAGATTTAGGTGTTATTAACCACAATAAAACATAATGAAAAAATACGTAGACCCCACTGATCTCTCAGGAGCAGCACTTTGTGTTCAGTTAGGAAGATGTTCTGAGGCCAGCAAGGGATTCTGAAAAGTCAGATCCCCTGGGGTGGCAGAGCTGGGGCAATGAGTTCCAGCAGAATGGAAAGGACTAGAACTTAGGGAGGCATGTGTCTGCACAGATCAGTCTTGTGATATCAACAGCCAAATGGCCGCGCTTTGGAGTCAGTAATTAAAACTGTGGTCTAAACAGGACATACCAAATGTGAACGCCAACTTTTCAAAGTACAAACTGAAATATGGCTGGGAGTGATCCCAGGTAGGATTGAAGTGAAGCGAAATCAGAAGTAGGAAAGAACAGGGTTTTGGGTAGTGACTGGGTTACGTCCTCCTTTCTGTTTCCATCATGGCAACTCTTAGAATTTATTTGTTCCACTGTGCATCCAGCTTCTACCCTCAGCCTCGGGAACCGGGCCAAAGAGTACAGGACAGAAGACAAAACCGAGATGGCTGATTCAAAGAGGAAGAGGTCATGGGCCATGATAGCTGAGGAAAGTTTATGGCAGTGTTGTGCTAAAAATGTTCTTCCAGTTCACAGACATCAGAGTTTATTCATTCAATCATCATCTTTACAAGGGCTTAGCACTTGTCAGATACAAACCTTGCCTTGCAGAGTTTGTAGTCTAGGTCCAGACATAGGCACATATACAAGTGTACATATTGCTTGAAGGGGAGAATCATTTGGTCTACATGCTTATCTTCCTTGCCTCCCCCATCTCAACCCTACTTACCTTGCCCTCTACTGTTTCCAAAAGTGTTCAGCAATTTAATGAGACAATAAACAAATATATGAATGAATGATCTTAACCTCTCACACTGGAACTCTTTCAGTAAAAGCCTGAATTGAAAGAAATCTTGTAATTTGTGTAAAACCAACCTTCCACTTAATAAATGAAAAAGCGGTATTAAGAGAAGAGGTAATGTGCTCATAGTCAGAGCTAGAATCTCCTGTTTCACCCAGGGCTCTTTTCAATGGACGCTTATACATTGTAAGAAGCCTTTCTACCATTCCACTGAAAATTTCCAGTGTGGAAACATGAGACTTAAGAAACACTTAGGACACAGTTAACCATGCCAGTTATTTGTTAAAGTGAAAATAAACAGTAATGTGAAAAAAAACACTGAAAACAAAATGATGGAAGAAACACACGATTGCCCCATTTTAATCTTTCTACTGCTACAACAGAGTAGCTCAGCTGGAGCCATTTATAGACAACGGCTTGTTTAGTTCAGGTTTCTGAGGCTGGAAGTCCAAGTGCTAGGCACCTGTATCTGCAGTGCACCTTCTCCTTGCATCACAAAACAGCGAAAGTCAGAAGGGTGAAAGACTGAGAGACGAGGGAGGAAATCAGGTTGGACTCACGCTTTGTATGAGGAGCCCACTCCCAGAACAACCGAACCACTCCAGAGGACAGCGACACCAGGCCGTTCATGAGGGCAGAACCTGCATGGCCTAATCACGGTGGAAGGCCCCACTTCTGAACAGTGTTGCACTGGCATTAATTTCAATTCTACTTTGTGAGGGGACATTAAAACCACAGCACCTGCCCAGGGCCCAGTATGATATAAAGCCTCAGTGAGCAAAGGTGCTATAGGACCAGATAGAGTTATGGAAGAGAAGGCTTAACTGAGAAATGGAAGAGTACACCTAAATCGAGTGGAGTGTAAAATGTTTAGCATAGATTAGATGGTCTAAAATTGTCTTTTGGTGCTAGAATAGCTGAGAAGTATTTAGGAAAAAACCTAATTTTCCCATTGCACTATATTCTAAAATTCAGCTGAATTAAAGAATTAAATGTGGGCACAAGAATGGCAAAAAAAATCCAAGAAATTATAATCAAATATTTATTATGCTTTTGAAAGTAAGAACTGTATGCATTTCAGGTGATAGAGGAATGCACAAAGAACATGACAGATAAGGTTATAGAGTGTAGAAGTTGAAAGGTTTAAAACTTGAGTAACATTAAAAGGCAAATCAGAAAAAAATATGGGCAACAAAGATTTAAAAAGGAGCTAACACCTTTTTCTACTAAAAACTTATAAGAAAATAATACAAACCTATCAGAAAACCTTGAACAGATAATCTGTGAACATAAAAGAAAATTATTAATAACCACATGATATTTATGTCAAAAGCCATGAAGAAATGTGTATACATTGTGAGCCAGGAACATGTTCCAGACCACACAGTGAAGGGTAGGAATTAATTACTGGCAACATTTCTCTTAGATTATGGAACTAAGGAATTTTCAATTTATTTCATGTAGTGCCCTCATATCAAGCTACAAATATCTTACATTCAAAACTCTTGGGTGCTACTTCCAATTTGCCTTTTCAAAACAGAGTAATCTAATTAAAAAAAAAGATTAAGAAGGAATCCACCATCATCCACCGTCAATGGATTGGTGGATACATGGATGGATGGATGGATGGATAAAATTTGGCACCACATAAATCATTAAAGAAAAATCAGACAAAATATAGTAGAAGAAAATCAATAAACTATAAGGGAGAAACAATAGTGAAATTTAAAGTATTTTGTTTAAAATGGTACAGATAAAGTCAGGCCTACTTTGGCTTCAGCAAAAGAAGTGGGTTGTGAACAGAAGAGTAGGTTCTCGTGATGCCACTAAATTCTCAAAGAAGTTGTACAGTGATTTTGGAGGGTAGTCGCAGAATAACTATAAATATTTGGCTGGAGGAGGCACCCATACGATTGCTCTGCTTTGGAGCTGAAAGCAGAGCCACAGTATCCTACAGAAGCCACTGCCCTTGCCTGTGTCCTAGAATGGGACAATAGTCCTGAAAGAGTCTAAACCAAGGGCCAAGAAGACTGGGTTCTCGTCCTCGAAGTGGATTTAGGACAGATTCCCAGGAAGCTGTGAAGTGGACTGGGAAGGAAGAAAGAGGAAACAGGTGAATTTGGTAAAAAATTGAAAGGGTGGAGAGAGATAAATAGTGGTAGCAGAAATCTATGTCTTAAAGAAAGATGGTGGCCACAAGCAAACTGGTGGTTACGAGACTATTAGAGAAGTTAAGAGGAGCTGTTTCCCTGGAGTAGGAGCGCATGAACCAGACGACTGTGAAGATCAGCTAGAGCGAGTGAAAACATCAAATGTAAAATATTTATTCGAGAAGTTCAATGGTAAGGGAATAAGAGACTTGCTCCAAGGAAAATCAGCGAACTGAAAATAATGAACAAACACACTACAAACTGTCAAAACAATATACACACATTTCCTTGTTGTTATGACAATTAATCCTGGCTAAGTTGTTTTGATTTTTAACAAGTTGTTTAAATTTTTTGTTCAAAACCCCTAAATATTTCTCTGTATGTTCGTTACTCTTTAAGTGTCATTTTTAATAACCACAGGACCCTGATGTGCACTAGACTTCTGTAAATATCACCAAATGAGCTTGTCCTCTGTCTCAGCAACTCCATGCAGCATTCACAAATACACACTAAGCATCATCAGCTCTATTTTAAGGTCCTGTGGTTAGTCTTGGTTATGTGACCCTTGGAGAGCTTACCCTGGCCATGTGACCCTTTGTCAACCACACCCTTCTACAAATAACCTTTAGAGAGCTCCTCCTGTGCCATTGCCTTGCAGAAAAAAACTCACTACAAGGTTAGAGGTAGTGATTCAAGTAACACAGACAATGTATTACTAACAAAACCACCAAATGCTCAGACAAGCGCTTTGTTTCTTGGGTAAGAATTTTCACTCAGTTCTTGGGATATGGAGGAGAGACAGCAATGGGAAGCTGGGATGGCCTCCCAGCCTTCTGTGCTGCCCACTCCCAGTGGGAGCCTTACCTTTCAGCAGGGGTCTTCCAGAGTCTTGCCTGGCAGTCTACTCTTAATCTACTTTGTTGCTTCTTCCTATGCACTCAGCGTAGCCACAGCAGGGGACCCGTGGAGGGACCAGGGGCTTTGTGTCTGCTCAGAGGTAACTATCCATGTTCCACCAGCCCCCTCCCAGGAAATATGTTCTGCCCACTGGCTATCGGGACTCTCCCTGTCATTCTTTTCTCCTGCCCAAGATAGGCAAGCAAGTTGTCCATCAGGAAGTGTTTTCTACTGATGAGCCCAAACTTCCTTCTCAGTGGGAATGTAATTGAGTGATCAACCTGGCACCTGCAGTCATATTCCTTGAGTACAGAGACTATTGGTAGAGATGGCTCAGCTGTCAAGACACGGTCTGACCAACCCAAGGCAAGCCTCCTCCGGAATATCCCAAACACCTCATCACTCTGGGTCTCTGCCTTCCTCTCTCCTCAGCCGAAAGCACCCTGGTAGCTGTGGTGCGTCTGAGCTTCATTCTCCTCACTATTTCCCACCTGCTCTCTCTGACCCTAGGCCTTAGTATGAGGCCCCGTTATAGATAATTTTACTCAAGGCCTTTGTTAACAAGTGGATTTATGGAGTAAATTAATTAAGCCTAGAAAATTCCCCCCCTCAATGTCCTGCCCATCTGGATTTTAACCTCCTTGTCTACCTCATCCTTGAGAATCCTCTGTCAATGCCCACTTTTACCTGAGCTTTGGCATCTTCTATCCATCCCATAATTTAGCCACAAGGTTTATCCATAAAACCCTGCCCAGACCTGGTATATCGAGTGGACAGCTGATCTCCTTATGATACATTTACTGGCCCACCAGGGAGAACAAACATACACACCACACCTAGTTAGAAACAAGATCTCTGTGGTTCTTGCTAAAGTCCTGGTCGAGTGACAAAGAATAATCTGCTGGTACTGGTCCTTTACACGAGCCCAGTTCACCCCATGAGGGACCCCAGAGCAGTCTGGGGACTGCCCTGGGCCTCTGGCCCTCCTCTGACTTTTCTCTGTCCTCCTCTTGCACCTTCCTCAGTCTCAGGGTCATGCAGCCAATAACTCAACTTGCCCGCTGTCTTTGTGCTCTCCTTGCTGTTTCTCTCTACACTCATTTGACTCCATGATCATGTTTCTTTTTGTCCTGTTTGTGTCCTGACTTTTTCCAGGACACTGGATTCTCCATTCTTAAGCCCTTGATCCTGCCTGGGTCCCCAATTCACCACAAGAAGGAAGACAAAACTAGGTCTCAACCCTATAATTACACAGCACACAAAATCCCATCCACTTTATTCCTAGTTCCTACCAGCCTTTGTGAACTAAATCCCCTATCCCAAAATGGCCCGTCAACATGGCTTACCTCAGTCTCCCTCTGGGCTTTATGAGTTGATCATCTCCCCTTCCACTATTCACTCTATCATGTGACCAAAGGAAAGATTAGTCAAAAGGTTCTCCTAGGTTCCATGACCCTTCCACTTACCAGCTATTATGATTTAGATGGAAAAAATTCCCCACAAGTCTCATGTTCAGAGGTGGGACTTTTGGAACATGAATGAGTCATGGAAGGATCAGACTCGTTGATTGGTACATTAGTCTATTCGTGGGTGTTAGGATGCAGGACTGTTAGAAAGAGGCAGTCACTGATGGTGTGACCTGGAAGGGTGTTTTCTTGTCCCTGGTACCTCCCTTCTTTCTCTGCTTCCTGACACTGGGCAGTGAGCAGTATTCTCTACAAAGCCCTTCTGCCAAGCTGCTCATGCTCGAAGCTGGCCAGCCGTGCACTGCACCCTCTGAAACCATGGGCCAGGTTAAAACTTCTCCCCCAGATGTCCAATGGGGCTGATGTACCAGCTCTGTAAGACACTGTACACCCTCTGCCACCACTTCAGTAAAAGATGAATAACATATTTATGTCTTATACATATAACTGAGGAGATGGGGAATATTTAAAAATTCACACAGGTGTCTAAAGGTAGCATATGTTCCATAAATTGTTAACTTCATTACTATTTCTGCCATAGACTCTTATGGCCACAAAACTAAGATACAAACCAATTCTCTTCGTGTTTGCATTTGGTAATTAATGCAATATTTATTGAAGTCATGAAAGCAGCACAAAACAAAAAGGAAAAGCCCATGAGATTCTCCTTCATCTGCCCCATCAAGTTCATTGTGCCTTTACATCCACACCAGCTTATGCATAGAACACTTCTTTTAAAGTTTTAACCTGAGTTACTTGTTTTAGGGAGTTGGCCGTTCTATGTCCCGCATCTCATCCCTGCTCCTACCCTTTCCCTAGAATGTGATTACTTTAAATGACTTAGAGACATCCCACTAAGTTGATAATTTGGAGACAAAAATGTGTTTCATTTTTTTTATTTCCCCCTAGTTTGATAAAGTGACAAATATCACTTGACTTGTCCCTAAATATTCAGTTAGATTTCTTTCCTTATTAAGAAAATACCATACACAGTTATTCTTCCTCCACTGTATATAAATTCCAAATGCTACCTTAGCAGAATTATGAAATAAAAATGAATGCTTTCTTAAAGCATTTATGGAGACTGGGGAATAAATGATAGAATTTTCTTATATTTCTTGTATATGCAGATAACAGATACATTTAATGCAAGAAGGAAATAGAATTTTAATAGAATTTTTAACTAAAGATCTTGAAACAAAACTAGACATACATTTTAATTGAATTTCTGGCTCAAATTACAGCAAACCATTATAAATCATTAGGAATCAGTTTTAAAACTGCTTTCACTTTTCTCCGTATTACAAACACAGAGGTAAGCTTTTACAGCTTCAGATAAGTGTTAATAAATTACCCGAATTTCAAAATTAATGGCTGCCCGGCTGCTTTGGGGAGATATCATTGTGTTTCATGAATATTTTGATTTTGTGATTAGATCAAAATGCACTGAATTCCTAAACAGTCATAACCAAGGTCTGCTGATCATAAACTGTTCTTTTTTTAATAAATTATATTCCTCACAAATCTGCTGATATGGAATAATTAGAAATTGGTTGCCAGCATTTACTGTAATATTTGCATGACTTTAGATCTCCACCTACTGATCTGGAGGCTGGCAGGAAATGTACATTTTGTACATTTCTAAATATACCTTGCCTGCAGAGATAATGGTTTATATTGTGATGGTAAGAAGGTTTTTATTTGCAAAAAACAAAGAGATGTCACTTGCCCGTTCTGGAAGACATTGATTAGGCAGTTTGTGTCGTCCCTATTCAGAACTTATTATTTACGGCTTTCTTGTTTCCTTCCCTTTGTAAGAGATAAAGATCTGCATCTTATAAACTGCTTTAAGAGTGTCTACTTTGCCTTTTAGGGAGTCTTGAAATACATTTTATGGGATGGGAGCATCATGAAACTAAGTAGAAACTGAGTAAAATTTAGTATCCCAATCTGTTATAATGTCTCCAGGTGTAACCTTTAAATTAAGTGGTACCTAGAGTTACAGTGAGAAGAAAAAATCCTCAGGATAAACCCATCCTGCACCTGGTTAAAGCACATGTGTCTAAATTAGAACATGTTCAACCTCTGTTATGTGATCTGATAATTAAATGCAATCATATTGGACAAACCACCGACTTCAAATGCTTAAAATTATTCTTATTCTTCTCAATCTAATGATCTCTTATGAAACTGTGGGCTTCCAGGAGCTGAAAGCTGCATTTTAGAATGTTCCAATTCCATCATATTTATGCACCATTTCTGCAAGACTCGAGAGAGCGAGGATTTCAACAAAGGGGTAAAAATGATCTTTGGTACAATCCAGAGAAAGATGCAAAGGGTGCCTGGGACAATCAGCTGCTGTTTTTCACCATCTGGGGCCAGGCACAGAGGAGCCCTGGGGCACTGTGACCCCAGAGTCCTGGCACAATGAGTTCATCCGAGCCTTGGCAGCTCTGGGCCAGGAGCCCTTCCATGCCTTCCAGGTGACACTAGGTTACCCAGCCACCTTGCCTGGGCTTATGGGAAAGACATTCTCTCAAAAGCATTATGTTTTGGCCAGCGAACCCCTCCACACACAGCCCCACACACAAATGAAAGTTAACAAAAAGGAACAGATGGATTCAAACACTTAAGAATCTATGGCAAGGTTTTTAATGAACAACATTTAACCTTTAAAAAAGATTCTGCCTGTCCAACATGTGATTTGTTTACCAAAAAAGTAAAACTGGGATAACATTTACAACCAGGCTTGATTTGGTTTCACATGCCACAAAATATATCTAAGAATCTACCCCCCAAATAAAACT
>PVLD010020721.1:0-33241 GCA_004027595.1 Dinomys branickii | reverse complement strand
GAGGCCCACCTTGGCTGATCACAGTGTCTGTTCGAGTGGGAGGGGCAGCCCTCACCTGCACTGCACCATGGTACTGTGTGGTTCACCTCACGAACCTCAGCACGTGGTCACACCCTACATCAATACATGAAGGGTGAGTGCCATATAGGACCTTTGAAAACAGAGACCAAATCTCTTAATGTGTTTAATTTGTAAGTCAACCTCTTATGGTGCGTATGTATGTGTAAGGAGTTTGGCTCTACCCAGGTTTCATGCATGCACAGGGTCTGGCACATGGCCTCTGTGGATGAGGGGCAACCGTTCCTCCTGTTCACACACACGTGCAGCCCCCACCAGCACCCTGCCCTGAAGTGATGCGTCAGTTAGCGTTGATGGACCTGCCTCCACGCATTATCACCCATGTCTACAGTTCACACTGGGTTCCCTCTTGGATTGGGTCATCTGACATACCAGTTTTTCATTCACCTACTGATGGGCACTTGAGTCATTTCCTGGTTTTGACAATTTTGAACAAAGTTCGGTAAGCATCCACGGGTGGGTTTTTATTGGGATGTAAGCACTCAGCTCCTTTAGGCAAAACCAAGGGGTGCAACTGCCGGATTGCATGGTAGCATGAGTTGGGTTTTGTAAGACTCCCAAGGGTCTTCTAAAATGATCTTGTGACTTTGTATCCCACCAGCTGGGAATAAGCGGTCCTGTCCCACCTCATGACATTGCTGCGTCTGTTCCAAACTTGGCTGTTCAAATCGAGCCCTAGCATTATCTTACTGGTGTCTTGATTTGCATTTCCCTGTGGACATAGCTATGCAGCATCTTGGCATATGTTTCCATTCCATCTGTGTGTCTATGGTGAGATGTTGGCTTCTAATTTTTGTCAGTGGTTATAACTTCATAATAGGAAAGGGTTTCGTAAAGATAACGCATCTTCTAACATAAACAGCCTTCCTTCATTCAGATCTACAGCCTAGAGGAGAAGAGTCTTGTGATGTCAGACGAGGCTGCACTCTTTCCCCAGCACCACCCTGTGGGGGACCCTGTACTTCCCCTGCACAAGTCCTGGCCGGCTGAGGGCAGAAGCACAGCACCTTGGTCCCCGTCTGGGAGAGCCTGGCCAAGCACCTTGTCCTTGAAAGCAACCGTGGGTGTCACAGCTTTTATAATTTCATGTAAATGTTAGAATAAACTTGTTTCACAAAGAAACTTCATGAATATGGGATCTCACTGAATCCATAATGTCAGTTTAAGAACAGCATGTGTATGATGTGGAGTCTTCAATTCCTGAACATGACATATCTGTCGACTGTACTGTCTTTCAGGTGAGTTTGTAATTTTTTCACATAGCGGACTTACCTGTATTTTTGTTTACATTTTTGCTTTTTGATAGTACTGTGCTTATCTCATCACTTTTCATTGTCCCTTGCTGGTGTTTAGAAATCATTAATTTTGCATGCTAATTTTTGTGTGCAGAAACCTTCAAAGTTCTAATGTACAGTCATACGTTGGTTCATGAGTGCTTTTGTTTGCAAACAGTCTTGTACAAACAACATCTGGCAAAATTTGGGTTGATTTTTTGTTTTTATTTTTGGGGGGGGGACAAGGTCTTACTATGTGGTTCAGGCCTCCCTTAAACTTGCTGTTTAAGGCCCAGACTGGCCTTGAACTTGGAGCAACCCTCCTGCCCCAGCCTCCCAAGAACTAGGATGGCACGCACCAGCTTCAAAAGTTCTGCTTGGATCGTCTTGTTGGAGGGCTCCAGCTGTAGCACAGCCTGTAGGATGGGAACAGCCTCGCTGTACTCGCCCTGCTGTGCCAGCACCTTGAGCTTGCGGAAGAGCACCTTGATGTCGGGCTGGTGCTTAAGCACCAGGCTGCAGGAGTGCAGGGCGGCGCAGTAGTGGTTTAGCTTGAGCTGTGAGTCTGTCAGGTTGTTGAGACACTTGAACTTCAGCTGCAGCAGCTGCTCTTTCTCCTCAAAGGTCGTGTCCACTTTGGCAGTGGAGGTGATGGCCTTGATGGCCAGACTGTAGGGGTTGGTGGCCAGCGCTGGTAGTGAGTTTTGCCGCACTTGCACTTCCACTTGACCCCTGGCCTGGGAGCAGTTCGAGGTCAGGCCGTCCACAGCCATCTTCAGGGGCACCTGCAGGCACAGCACCACCTTGGAGGGGCGGGGCCTGCAGCCCTATCGGCTGTAGCAATACTCGGAGCCAGCAGTGACTGTAGCTGTCTTCCCACACCCATGAGGGGCATGCTGAGGCCCAGGCCCAGATGACATCAGTCGCCCAGGGTAAAGCCCAGGTCAGGCTCCTTCTGGGCCCGTGTGCCGTAATCTGCAGCTGCTCTGTCAGCACCGGGCCCTTGGTGAGCAGGCACCACTACAGCCACAAACATTTGGCAACGTTTCGTTTTTGTTTGCATTGGGTGACAAAAGACGACTGATGCCATCTTTTCCACAGAAACATGACCATGTTTTCTAAAATTGTAAAAAACAAATTAAGTTCGTGAACCAGAATATCACTATTGCTAGTTTATTTTGCATTTTTTCTCTTATTATAGCCACAACATATCTGTGAGAGCTTTGTTTCATTTCTCCATTTTCAGACATTGAATTTCTGTTTCTTCCCTGTGCTTTCCCGTGTGTTCTGCCATGATGGTGCCTGTGGGATGGGACGGGGCTTGTCCAATGAAGCCCAAGGCCATCACATTAGCACGGCATCTGTAAGGACCGTGTTTGCTGGAAGGTTTTGGAGAATAACTTTTAACAGGCTAAGAAGGTTTCCTTCTGGTTTTACTTGGCGAGTTTCTGTCGTGCTAAAGAGCATTTATCAAATACCTTTACGATAGCTGTCAAGATGATCCTTTTTCCTCCTCTAGTATATCAGTGAACTGGTTTTCCGAAAGAGCCTTGCATTCCTAGGGTAAACTCCAGTTGGTCACATTTTATCCTTTGTGTTCCTGAGGTTGGTTTCACACATGTGCACACACGTGTCCATCTTTGTGCAGCATGTGTGTGTGTGTGTGTGTGTGTGTGTGAATGATTCAAACGTCCTCATCTATGTCTGTGAGGAAGACCACCTGCGCCTTACGTTTCCTAGCCATGGTGCCCTTTTCTGTGAAGGTTATCCAAGCTTATAAAATAGGTCACCAGTGTTCCTTCATACTGTTCTAGATGCATTGAGTTCTTCCTTGAGGCTCTGTTGTGCTGTCCAGGCCACCTGGGCATGAACTTTCCTGTAAGAGTTGGGATCACTGCTTGCATTCATTTAAAGATTGTAGAAAAACTTTTGTTTTTCCTAGAGTCAATTTTGTCTGAAGTATTTCAGGTCAATTATAATTTTCTAATAATTTATACTAATACATTTGAAAGTTTGGATGTAATTTGCAGTTCTCTCTGTCTGTCTCCCTCTCTCTCTTTCTGTTTCTGTCTTTCTGCCTATCTGTATGTCTGTCTATCTATCGATCTATCTACCTATCTTGCTACTAGGGATTGAACTCAGGGCCTTTGTGTGGAGCTGCATCTTCAACCTTGCATTCTGGATTTGAGTCCTTATCAGATTTATATATTTCAAATATCTTTTCCCAGGAAGAGCCCTATTTTTCACTCCTTTATACAAAAGTTCCTAATTATAAGAAAGTCCAGGTCACCAACTTTCTTCCTTCATAGCTAGAGAATTTAATATTAAGTAACCTTTGCCTATTCCAATTTGTAGTCAAATTTTTGTTTCTTTTAGATACTTTCTTATATTGACTTTCAATTTAAGTCTACAGTTCATCTGGAAATTTTTTTGTTTCTTTCTCATTTTTAGTTGTATTTGTCATATTTTAGTGCATAATGACACCATTCGCTATGGGGAACTGGTGAGTCCTTACCAAGCCAGCTGTCGTACATACAGATTCAGTCAGACACCAGGCCAAAACCCTTGTGAACACCTAAGACAGGTTATGCTGAGTCAAGGTACACCTTTAGTTATGTTTTCCATGCTGGATTACAATAACTTATTTCTTCTTTTCTCTCTTGTCTATTTTTATTTTGCAGTTTACTTATACATTGAGTTTCTTATATAAGAAAGACCATTTGGTATGTATTTATATAATTTTTCCTTGTGGATTACAGGAGGATCCAGTATTGTTTCTTTGGTGAAAATGCTGATCACAAACTCCACCTCAGTTTGCATGTAAACATCTCATGTGCTCCTTCCTGGAGGCGATGTGTGCTGAAGGGCGGAGAGTCCCACTGGCCACTCCCTGCAGCCACAGTACATGTTGCTGCCATGTCCTGGACCTGCAGTTCCCTCTGTGCACTGCCAATGTGGCACTGGCCTGGAGCAACGGAGGACAGGCCGTCTTCTGGAACCCCACAGTCCCTCTTCCATGTATCTGCATGTGGGTATTTTCTGATGCTGCCTGAGAATCTTTGTGATTATTGTCCTTCCTCAGTTGTGGGACATCCTCAGCTGTTGTGAACTTGAGTGTTGTCTCTGCATGGCTCTTCCCCAGTGGCTCTGCTGTTGTGTACAAAACTGTCCTTGCAGCCTCCATGACTCATACCCGAGTTCTTGGCTTTGTTCTGTGTTGCATAATGGTATTTCTTCTGAATCATAGCCAAGCAGATTTTGAAAACACCACATAGAATGTGTATAAATGAAAACTGCAATAATTGAATGCTTAAAACTCAGTGGATGGGAATAACAAAAGATGAGACAGGGCCAAGAGGGGATTTCAAAGCCTAGAATATGGGGCAGGTGTTTGCTTCCGCTGAGCGGTTGGAGACAGGACCGGGTCGGGACCACGCCACTCTAAATCCTCTGCTTGAAATCTGTGGGCCAGCGTGATTTGTGCTTACAGCCTTTGAAGCTCACAGGGGACCCTGGGCTCCATTCAGTGCCCAGGTTCAGCCCAGGTGGTTCCCCTCAAGCCCCATGGTGGGCTCGGGGCAGCAGTTGGCCTCAAGCTTACTGCCACCCTGCGGTGTGTTTCCATGGGTGCCAGCACTGTTTTCATCCTCTGCAGGAGTGTGCTGGGAACGCATGAGCTCTGATATGTGGAGTGTGGTGGGTTAGCATCTGCTGCAGATGCATGCCAGGGCCCTGGGCCTCTTGGGTTCACACTTGACAGCTCCTTCCTCACCTTCCTGATGGTATTAGGGCTTCTTTGGGGGGAATACACACATGAACACTGGTAGACATGATCCAAACTGGCCATGGGTGGGTTGTAGGGTGTGTTTAGAAAAGTGTTTTAAATTCCAAATTTACACGAATTTTTTCCCTCAGATAAGCTTGTGTAGTGGTTGAATTTAACCACAGAGTAGCTCTCTTGATGGTAGTGCGCTTCTGCCCCAGGACCGCAGGTGTCCTGTGAGAAGGTGGTGTAGTCAGGCCTGTACCCTAAGCCCTCCCCTGTTCCAACCCAAGACCAAAGTGATCGTCACTCATTTAACTCTGAGCAAGTGGAGCTCGAAGAGCTAAGTGACTCATCCCAGCTGCGGGAAGCTGGGACCAGGCCTCAGGCCCAGAGCTCCCTTCCCACCCACAGTGCCAACCCTGGCCTGCTCGGGCTCCGTGGAGCGTGGGTGTGTGCATCCCAGCACAGGGCTCTCCCACCGGGGCTCTGTTCCCCTAGTGAGTATGTGTGGGGGCAGGAAATGTTTGCTGCAGAGGAGCCAGGTCTGCTCTGGGGGCCCGACCAATGCACAGGCACAGGGACTGCGCATGCGTGGGGAGGGGCCGCCCACGCACAGCCGCCACTGTGGGAGTGCCAAGAGGCTGGTGTGCTGGCAGGCATGCGTTTTCTGTGTGCAGGGGTGTCGGGCTGCCCAGTTCAGCAGGCCTGCAAGGGACATAGGGGTGGCTGGACTGGCACCAGCCTGAGAGCCGCTGCACAGAGGAGCCCATCAGTGCCACCCACCCCACTGGCGCCATAGGGCTGGGCACGCTGGCCACACTGTAGCATTCAGTGCCCACATGCGCTCATGACCATTGTCCCGGGCAGTGGAACCACAGGATGACCTGCCATGCCACAGCTTCCTGCCAGGCAGCACTGGCCTCACAGGATGCCAGACACGGAGCTCGTCATGGCCTGCAGAGCTGCAGCAAAGGCCTAATCCAGCAGGCTGTCACCAGGAAGCGGGGGAGGCTGGAGGGGCAGGGCGCCAGCTCCCCCGTTCCTTCCCAGGCTTGGGTGCGCTGAGCACACCCTGCTATGTGTGCGGCTCACAGCCCCCACTGTGCCAAGGTACTGGTTAGTCCTTCAGGGAAGGAGCCTCAGGGACGCTGTCTAAGCAGATGTCCTCCAAACACGGGGCTGCGCACCACCACGCCCAGCAATGTCTTCTGCAGTGTGCTCTGAGGGAGCAGGACTGGAGTCCTGTCCAGGAGCGGACGGAAGCTCCTTGCCCAGGCCCTGGGGCGGTGGTGGATCCTGGCAGCTGCTGCCACTTTCCCCTCCTTCTTCCCCTTCCCCCACCCTTCCCCTCCTCATCTGCTGCCTCCTCCTCTTCCCCTCCTCTTCCCCTCCTCCCCGCCCTGCAGCCCAGCCTCACTACACACACAAGCGCGAGCAGGTGGGGAACGACATATTCTTTTATTGATGCAAGTATGACCAGTCACACCAAAACTGACATCCTGCATTATGGTACAGCTTTATACTCAGAGATCACCTCCAGATACCAAAACATTGAAGTTAGGCTGGGTATCAAACCAGGAAAGGAAAGTCGCAAACATGAACACTGTTTCAAGTACTAGAACTGAGACCAAGCGCACACTGACATGAATGCTCCTCAACACATGGGAAATGTTCTAACTTTGTATCCAAATATATATTCTCAATTTCAGCCTTTCTTATCCCAAAGCGTAAACAGAGCAGTATCCACTGTCCTGTGCAATCCGTCCCTCAGGCAAGAAAGTGCAGACACCAGCACGGTGTGGCTCGGGCCCTGGGAGCCCAGAGAGGGCAGGGCGAGGCGCCCCAAGGGAGACAGTCGGTGTGGCCTACAGCACCACCGACCCAGTCAGTAAGGCCCAGGGTTTGTGCCAGGAGGTTGGCATGGGATGTGGGTGGCACCCACTCAGGTGGGCGTGTGGACCCATCCCAGTTGGGCAGTTTTGTGGAAAGGGCTCCAGTGGACCTGCCTGGCGATCTTCCGGGTTCAGATTCTGTGCAAGGGGGCGTTGGGCACCGCACACACACCCACAGAGCTCCTTGTCTCTCTGTGTGGGGTTTCGGGAGCAGCTTTGGACGGCACCAACCCCGAGTCCACTCTGTGATTGCCTCAGGACAGCTCAGGGTGTTTTTCATTTACAAGCCCTAACAGAAGGCCAGGAATCCCTCCCCTGTTATTTTTACATTTGCTCTTTTTGAAAATGCAATTAAAGATCCATCTGCAAGACTTGGTCTTACAGAAAACACACTGCCAGGCCACCCCCTTGCCCTCCCTGACCCCTAAATCCCTGATAAAGGAAAATGAAAATGTAAACTTTGGAAAGCCCGCATCGAAGGCTCACCGCCCCAGCCCCTCCCCAGGAGCCGCTGCCCAGGGCAGGGCTCGAGCAGGAAGACTGGACCCCAGTACCCTCTAAGGCACTAACCCGACATCAGAGACTGGCTGGGAAGGTGTCCGACCAGGCAGGGCTCACGCTGCTGCTTTTGGTTGGGTTTTCTAAATATTTTCTCAGAAGATGTTCATAATCAAAAGTAGAAAATAAAACTCTACATTTCATCAGAAGATGCTATCATGGATACCACCTCCCTTGATACTCTTTCCCACCCCACCCCCGAAGCAGGGCCCTGCCCTGTTACTCAAAATAAACAAAAATCTTTGTAAGTGCCAAAGGTTGATGCATGAAATAATTACCATTTTCTTTTTCATAAAAGTTATGTACAAAACGGACCCCAACCAGTGAGGCCTCCTGGTCGCAACCCACATCCGCCAAGACAGCGCGTGCGTGTGCGTCGCAGCGTCCACGGGCACAGGCGCAGGCGCATCCCACTCAGGCTCTGTGAAGGAGCGTGGTCCTGGGGAGCAGGGCACAGAGGTGTTCAGTCTCCTGCAGGAGCCCGGAGGGCTGGGTCTTCTCCCCACGTGGCCCAGCGCCCCACCCACCTTCTGGTAGCCCGTTGTCCCGCATCCCTACCTGAGGGCCTTCCAGCTGTCCTTCTCCATGTGGTTCTCGGGGCCTTCACTCTCAAAGGAGGCGATGAAGAGCGCTGAGGGACAGGGAGGCCTCAGCACCCCGCCCCTGGCATCTGCCGGCTGCGCCTGGCTGTCCCTGCCAGGGGACTAGCATCTCCACCAAATCAGGCACCCACTGTGAGGCTGCCTGTCAAGGACTCCAAGCACGTCTTCCCCTGGCAGTCTCTCCCCTCCTCTGTCACCTACCCACACCCATGCTGCACAACTGCCCTCCTGGCTGGCTGCTCGGGTGGCCTCAGAAACCTGGGGCTGGGTGGAGTTGGGGTGCTCACCTTCCTCGCTGTAGATGGGCGCAGTGAGCAGGTAGCTCTGAATCTTCTTGTCCTTCTCAAAGGGGCACTCCACCTGCGTCCAGGTCATGAACTCGTGGATCTGCCTGGAGATCTCCCAGAACTTCTGAAGGGACACAAGGCCAGTGGGATATCTGTCACCCTGAGCTTAAAACCCATGGTCAAGGGCAGGGACGTGGGTCTGGTGTCCGTGTGGCAAACCTGCAGCCATGATGGCCGCGATTCTTAGAGCTGGTCCGGCCCTCAAGGCCCTCTGTTCTGCTGCTGAGTGCAACAGCAGGTTCTGTGCTGTCTCACTGTCAGACCCAATCAAGAACTTGCCCACTGCCACACAGGCCTCCCAGGTACCCTGTCCTGCCCTCCTCTTGCCTAAAGCCCTGTCTCTGGGCCTGCCCCTCCTCCAGCTCCCTGGTGAGTTCAGTGCTGAAGTCAGTGACCTGGGTCAGTATAGGGTCCCATGGCCCAAACTCTGTGACCAGGTCGCCCCCTAGAGGGCATGAGCCGTGTCTGCAACCTCACAGCCAGACCAAAGCCCACTCAACCTGAAGACCCTCCAAAGCCCCAGCAGGTATGGGAACACATGGCCTCTGCCTGTCACCATGCTGGGCACCTTGAAGTTGATGTGTCCGTTGGGCAGGTGGTTGGTGTGGATTTTGTGCAGGAAGTAGATGTCCTTGACAAAGAGGTTGAACACAGGGATGACGATCTTCTCGCGGCTGCTGTTGGCCATCTGGGACCGCTGCGTGGCACCCTGCAGAGCTGTGCGGTAGTTGCAGAAGTTGCTGGAGGGGTCCATGTGGTGCTGCAGGCAGGATAGGGGGACTGCTGAGCCCCAGACCACTTTGCGGTGCCATGGAGCAGGTTCCTGCTGAGCCCAGGGCCTCAGAGAGTGTGGCAGCCATGGCCCTGCCCACACCCATCACGCCCCCAACCCTTGTTCAATGCCTCCCAGACCCCAGCTGTTCCACAAGGTATAGACATTTTGCAAAAAGATGGATTGCATGGTCAGAGACCTGTGGGCAGGGCCACAGATGATCTGGTCTCCCATTCTCCACGGCACCCTGGGGACCAGGGACCAGGAGACATCGCCCAAGGAGGCGGCCAGGATGTTCAGTGCGTGGGGTCCCCTCTATCACTCTGACACATGTTCCCTGGCTGCCCACCGCCTGAGGGCAGAGTGAAAAGAAAGCCCCAGCCTGCCCCAGGGGCCTGGGCCCCTTGGGATGCTGTGTGGGATGGAGGCCCTGCACCCAGATGCCTACCTCCAGGACATCAAACTTGGCCGTCTTGACTTTGGACCACGTTTTCTTCAGCCGTGCCACAGGACTAAGGTTCATGCCAGCTGCAGGGACAGTGGCAGAGGTCAGGGTCTATAGCAGGAGCAGTGAGGCCCCTGCTTAACCCGGCCCCGCCACTCACAGATGATGGCCATCATGGAGTTGAAGTTCCCGATGTTGAAGCACTCACGGGCCACATCAATGAAGAACTCCAGCATGCGGGTCCGGTGCTTCTTCTTTACAACCTACAGAGTGGGGTGGCTCAGTGTGGGCACCACTGGGCACCACCAGACACATTCTGTTCTCAGTTTCCCCTGGGGACCCAAGGACAAATGAAGCTCCCACCCTGGGCTGGGGCAAGGGTGCTGGGCACAGGGGCGCCACTGTCCCTTCAGGAACCCTCGCATTGGGGTCTGGAACTGCCTCTGCCCTGGCAGTGAGAACCTTGTGCATTTCCTTCTAAAGTCACATCTTCCACCTTGAGGCGGGTGGAATAGGTGTTAGAGCCTCCCTGGAATGGAGGGGCCAGCTGCTCACCTGCTGTGATGCTCACTGGCACACCTCCATGCCCGCCCTGCCCTGGTACTTACCCGGCATACCTCGGTGGCCACCAGCATGCTCAGGCAGTTGAACCAACTGTCATAGGCCTCCAGGCTGTAGGTCTTGGCCACATCACCTCGGCACTGGGGAACAAGGCAGGTCACAGACCTAGAGGACCTGGGCTGGACAGTGAGCCCCATGCTGGCTGGTCCCCGACCCAGGCCTAGCCATGCCTTCCCAACACAGGCGCGCCACGTGGCCATCACAACCCCCGAGGCAGTCACCAGGAGGTCCCCACACTGCACCCAGGGTGCTGTGCCGACTCACTCACCCTGTGGTGGTTGTCCAAAGAATCTGTGTGGCTGATGATCTGCATCAGGTCCTCAGGGTGAATGCTGCTAACCCTCTCCTGTAGGGACAGCAAAGGAAGTCACCTACCTGCTTGAAGAGGGGATAGTGACATGGAGCAGTGTGGCCCTCCACCCACATACAGCCCAGCCCTCCATCCTGCGGCCACACCACCACCTGCCACCCAGCGCCTCCATTCCCAAGGCTGCTGTGCGCCTGGGGTCCGGTGCAGGCAGACACCTGCTACCCTGTGCACACAGCCAGCAGCCCCCCAGAAGGACAGGAGGCCAGCACCCTGTGTCATGAGAATGGTCAGCAGGGTCTCTATGGCTCTAGCCAGAGGGCAATTCTGGCAGCAGCCCTGGCCCATGGTGGTGAACATAGCCACCTGCTTGGGCAATGTGGGGCACTGACCAGCTCGATATGGGTCAGCTGCTGGGCCAGCACCAGGGGGTCACAGCACACGCCCAGAATGTCCTTCTGTGCTGCTGGCGGTTTGGCCTTCAGCACAGGTCCCTTGTCCACAGCCGGCAGCCGCAGCTTCTCCCGCAGCTCTTGAAGCTGGCTCCGGGCGGCCAGGGACAGCAGCAGGCTCTGGATCATCTGAGCGATGGCCTTCTTCACTGTGCCATTCTCCTGTTGGGAGGGTCAGTGAGGGTGCCACCAGGCCCCACCCACCACAGAGGGACACCCCCACCTCCAGGACGCACCCACCCAGACCTGCATGCACGCAGCCCACTCCAGGGCCAGGAGATGCCCACAGCTCCGTCAGCAGACTGTTGTGAGTCCAGCCTGCAGCTGGCCTGCTGAGCCCCCAGCCACCTGGGGGCATGGCGGGGTGCCATGAAACCACAAGTGACAGAGGCCACTAAGGCGCTGTCTCTACACCTCCCCTTCCTGAGGTCACTGCCCACGCCCTCACCTCATCACACTGGGTGACACGGTGTGCGATGGCCTTGAGCTCGCCCAGGGCCTTCTCATCTTGGAAGTCATAGGGGAAGGCCTCTGTCCACTCCTTCAGGAGCTGCACGATCTTGGCGGAGAAGGACTTCAGCTTGGCCTAGGCAGTGGGGACAGAGTGAGGCCCTCCATCGGCGTGGACCCTGAGACAGCAGCCATGCTCCCCACCAAGGGAATCCTGTTTGTTTCCCAGTCCCTCAGGTCAGCTTTGTCACTTAAATTCATTTTCAAAACCCCTACTCCATCAGCACCATGACACAGAGCACTGGTCTCATCTGCTACAGTTAGACATCGCCCATAAAAAGCATGCAGTGAAGTAACATTAAATGAGACTCCACAGCGGGCTGGCACAGCGGGCTGAGCTGCAACTGCTTCAGCAAGGTCCTCACACCCTGTGGTCATGCAGACCATGCTACACCCACACCCAGGTGGGTGCTGCCCCTATAGAGGGCCAAGGGGTGAGGGTGCAGCAAGGCCACTGTCCTTGGAAGAGGCTTTCGGACCTCTGCCCAGAGAGGAGAGCAGGGATGCAGCACTCACCCTGTCCCCCAGACCAGCCTAATGCCGCATAGACCCAAAGCCCTCCTTGCCTCCACAGCTCCCCGGAACCCTGCTCAGGTCGCTGCCTCCCCCACCCCAGGCCAGACTGTGATGCCACAGGGCAGGGTGACTGTTTACTGCTCTACGGACCTGGGCCATGCCACCTGCAGCCAGCCATCCTAAGGAAACAAAGGGGCCTCAGGCCCCCCATGGCCTCGTCTGCAAACCTAAGTGTCAGGAACCTCTGCCACTCAGCTCAAGTGGAGACAGAAGATAGAACAGCTCACTGCACCCTTCCACGGGGGTGCTGGGCTTGGGACCTGAGCTCCCGCAGTGGCTTGCAGCCAGTCCCGTCGGTGACACTGAGGATACCTACAGTGAGCAGGCACCAGCCTGGGGTCTCTGTACCCTGCCTTCTCCAGACAGACAGCCTAACCACACCTTCGTCTCTGCCGGCAAAGGCACCAGTACAGCTAGTGCAGGTTCAAGGCCATAGCCTGGCAAGAGTGCTCAGCTGCCACTTGGGGGCGCTGGCACCCACCCTACCTGCAGCACCCTCCATCTCACCTTCTCGGGGCCAGCCTCCAGCTGCTGCCTCTGCTCCAGGCAGATCTGCCCAACACGGGCCAGCAGGTCGTGCGGGGGCATGAAGACACGGGAGGTCAGCAGGAAGGTGAAGATGAACGTCCTCTAGGGAAGGACACAGGACACAGACCGCGCCATTAGGGGCACCTGCACGACCCCAACCTCGGGCACAGTGCTGCTAGAGTCCCCACATCCCTTGTGTGCCTGCTCCTACCCAGCCCACCCTATGCCCCAGGAGGGCCCAAAGGCCTGTGGTGTAGGCCAGCTGGTGGGCAGGGTCTTCATAAGGCAGGGCCAGTCCACAGACCCGGACCCGGGTCTTAACAGTGAGAGTGTGGCCTGCTGGCAGGGGCAGGACCATCAGTGCAACTGGGAAAGCCTGGTGCGTGGGGGAATGGCTAGTAATAGGGCAGGGGAGGGGAGGGCTGGTCAGTGGGGGTATGCCTGTGGGCAAGGGGGTCCCCACAGGGATCTGAGCCGAACCACCTCCACAGGCAACATGGCCAGGCCTTTCTCAGTCTAGGGTGCCTGCTCCTGGCTCTACCACCCAGTCCTGGCCAGGTGGACAGACAGGCATGGCTATACATGGACACGTTTTCCTAGAGGCCTGGGCTGGTTGAGGGCCCCAGCCCTGCGCCTCCACACTGTGCAGACCTCAGGGTGTAACCATCCTAATGGGGGAGGGGCAGGCAGGCCTGGCTGCATCCTGCTCCACAGCTGGCAAATGCGGAGACAGTCACAGGGTGGAGAGGGAACTGTGGGTCCCTACCCAGGTAGCTGTCCCTTCTCCTTCTAGACCCAGGGGCTCATGCAAGAGCCAGGTTTCTGGGCTCCAGGCCGGGCCCTCCCTCATGCCCCTCCTTCCCCAGGGCTGGTGCCTTCCAGCGCCCCCCACCTGCTAGGCCCACTCTCTCCTGGGCTGCACTCAGCTCTGTCTGTCCCTGGCCCTGGAGCAAAGTTCTCCTGCAGCCCTCCCCAAGCCAGAGCACTCACATCGGGGTAGTAGTCCACTGTGGGGACCAGGTGCTCCATCAAGGCCTCCAGGGAACCAGAGATGAGGCGTCCATCTTGGAAGATGAGGTCCCCAGCACCACCAGCACCGCTGCCCCGCTCCCCCATGCCGGGCTGTGCCTGTCCGCTACCGCTGGGCCCGAGGATGCTGGAGAAGACCACAGATGTCTGGGGCATAGTTTCCTGGGGAGGAACAACACCATGAGGCTTGGGATACCTCAGGCCTCATCCCAGAAGCCTGCAGCCTGTAGGTGTGGTTTGATGAATGTGTCTTTGGCTTGTGCTCCTGTACACCAGCCCTAGCCCTGGGGTCACACTCAGGCAGAGGGCAAGTATGGAGAGACACAAAGAAAGCACCGGGACCCGGCCCAGGCAGCCAGGGTTTAGGGCTCACCATGCAGCTCCCAGGAGAAGACACAGGCCCTAGGCATGAAGACAGCAGGTGTCATGTCCCATAGCCCAAATGTATAGAAGGGGGCATGCAGAGACAGTGCTCTGAGGCCTCGGCTGACTGAGTGCCCCCCTTCCCCCTGTCCCCGGACAGCATGAGCAGCTCAGGGCAGATTCTGCCATAACTCTGGGGAGCTGGTCAGGCAGGGTGCAGCACAGAAGGGGTAGGCCTCAGACAGAGGAGGAACCCAGGCTAGGACACCGAGCCGAGGAGGCAGAGCTTAGGCCAGGGCCAGGAAGACCCAGTCAGAGTGAGAGGTCTATGAGGGGCAGGTGCCAGTGGGGCCTGGCCACCCTGGTGGTGACTGCAAAGTCCCCACCATCACCACCTCACGTTGCAGCCTGGCCTCTGCTAGGAGGTCTCTGGAGGTGGGGCACAGTTCCTCCACTGCGCAAGGCAGCAGGCCAGCAACTCTGAAGGTCACCCTCCTGATGGCCAAAAGACTCCCAGGTCTCAGGGTCAGTGGGCATGGGTACAGAGGACCACAGTTGGGTCACGCAGGGTGGTCCCATCAACCTCCCTGTCTGTCCTGGCCCCGCACAGGCTTGAGGCCTTGCTGCTCCCTGTGTGGTGGCCCTTGAGGTCCCCCTTGCAGGGAGGGGCTTGCTCAGGAAGTGACAGAAACAGCAGCCGACCCACCTTGGGCTCTGTGGCCCTGCACAGCTCTGCTGATGCCACAAGCCCACAGCCATGCTGGCTCAGTTCCCCCACTGTGCAGCCACAGATAGCCACAATGGCTTCACTGCCCCAGAGGCCCAGGGCTGCTGCTCTCCAGCCACTGTAGAACATGGGTCCTTGCCCCACGCCACAGCAGCAGGAGTGAAGGGCCTAGGCCCTACTCAACAGAAATGTAGGTGAGCTTGACATCTGTGTGGACAAATGGTGGAACAGAGGCTGGGCGAGGAAACCCTGCAGCTCTGCCCCCTCCAGGCACCACACCCCCAGGAAGCTCTCAAGTAAGGCTGGTGGGAGGTGGGAGCGGCTGTTCTTCCTATGTCCTTTCACAGACCCAGGACGCTCAGTGACCACCTGTGTAATAAAACAGTGCAGGTGGCCCCGGCACGCCCCACCCTGCTGGGCCTGGTACCTCACCAAAGGCCATGGCTGTCCCAAAGTGGGTCCCAAGGTGACAGGTGGTGGTGACCTTGGTCAGGATCCAGCAGCCTAGAGTCATTACAGAGGGTGCTTTCCCTCTGCAGAGGTGGCTCGGACAATGGGAGGCCCTGGGGAGCACTGTGTGCCGGTGAGCCAGGCAGCTTCACCCCAGAGCTGTTCCCACTGTGTGCTCTTAGTCCACAGCTGACCCACATGACACTCTAGGCCAGTGAGAGCAAACTGTTTACAGCTTTTAGTAATACAAACAGCCCACTGCGGCACAGGTGCCTTGGGCTCACCACCACCATTCTGAGCTGTGTGTGGTCCCCAGGGCAGCAGCTAAGCCCCTCTCTCCCAGGCCAGGCCCCCGGGCACATCCAAGAGGCAGAGGTGCACAGTGCTCTACTGCAAAGCCAGGTCGCTGGCCGTGCACCAGGACCACCTGGGGACATCCCAAGGCCACCTTGCCCTGCTCCTACCCCAAGGAGCCTGACTGGGGCCTGGGGGAGCCGAGCCTCCCCTCTCTGAGGTCTCCAAGTGCCTGGGGAGGCCCTGGCTGTGCCCAGACCAATGGTAGCATTAGGCACAGCAGGGCCCAGGCCAGGCAGGAGCCACGCACCCCCCACATTAGAGGCAGGCTGCACCTGACAGCCAGCGGCCCTCACAGCTCCTCCTGTGCCAAGGGGAAGGCAACACTTTGTAAGTATAGAGCAGTCAACACAGAGAGGGATGTGGGTGATTCACGGCCTCCTAAAGTCAGTCTCAGGGCTCCTCACCACCCACAACATATGGGCCACAAGAGACATTGGAAACTCAGGTCCTAGGAGAAGGCGGGGCCTCTGCCAGCTCCAGCAGCCCTGTCCAGACCTCTCTGTGTGTGGAGTTCCACTGCTGGGCTTCAAAGGGGATAGAGATTAGCACACATGTTTCCCTGCTGGTCAGACGCACAGGGACCAGGTCCTTAGTCTCGGATCCTTTCCCCAGGCACCTGGGACAAGAAGCCTCCTGGGAACACAGTAGATGCCTTCACTTCTGAGCATACTCGGGCACCACAACACATGCACACAGGGCACGAACGGAAATGCAGACACACACAGGCACATGCAGGTGAACACGGGCACAGGCAGGCACACGCAGGCACACAGTCACACACACGAGCATGCACATGGTGCACAGGTGCACACATCTTGTAGGGACCGCTGTGCCAGAGCGGTGGGGGACCCAGGCCCCCAGGCTAACAGAACTGCAGAGCTGAGGGTAGGTGCAGAGCTTCCATGGCACAGGGTGGTGACTCAAGGAGGGGAGGGAGGGCTGGAGCTCTGCCAAGTGACAGTGAGTTCCATCGCAGCCTCTCAGGGAGTCAGAGGCAGGTGACGACTACTGCCCACTTCTCATGTGGCCCCTGCCATCCCAGGGAGCACAGAAGGGGACATCTGACCAGCACTTTGGGCAGGGGCTGGGCGGCTGCCCTGAGAGGACAGCCAGGCCCACATACACCCGGACCCTTTCCTGTCCCAACACCATCCTCCTTCCACTTCCAACTTCCAGGTGTCCCCATGTCCAGTTGGCAGTGTCCTTGAGACACAGGGTACCCAGCTGCATCCCAGCCTCACTGCGCAGGGCCTGCTGTGTGTGGCATTTCCATGTCCTGGTGCGTGTGGTGTCTCCACATCCACACTTGTCCAGGCCTGGCCACACAGTACCCTGCCTAACCTCAGTGTGCTCCCTGCTCCCAGACCAAGGACCAGCCCCATGGTAGGGTGACACAGCCTATGGCCTCCAGATAGACTGACCCCTATGAACAGGGTAACAGGAGCAGCACCCCACCACGCTGGCCAGAACAGTGACACCGTGGCACTGTCCCCACAGGACCATGCTGTCACGCCCAGGCAGGAAGGTGAGCAGAGGGGAGGTTGGTACGGCTGAGCTCTGAGCTGAGCAACAGATGCATCCTTGGAGCCCTGGAGAGTCTGTGTGACACTTGGGCCTAGGCCACCACTGTGCCGTCTTGGGAGACTATGACTCCAACCTAGAGGGACTGAGGCAGCAATGTGGGAGGTGGCCAGGTATCACAAACAGCATCCAGCACAGCCAACTGAGGACAGGGCCCGGCCACCTCCACCCACCTTTCCATTTCCAGCACACTTTCAGGATTCCAGATCCCGGATCCTGATCTGCAGTTCTGGGAATGAGTGGGAAACAGGAACGCAGCAAGCAGCCTTGTGCACTTCAAACATCCACCACAAGGAGGCAGAGTGCCAGGCATGGTGCACTCCTGTCTGCAGCAGGGCACACAGACCACCACCTCTCAGCTGGGGACACAGCAGGCTGCTCACCCTGCACTGCCTCCCGCACTGCCTCCCTACCCCCCACCCCACCCCAGCAGCACTGCCCCTACTGCTCCTCCGAGCTGAGATTCAGACCCTCTGCCTGGCAGCTGGCAAGAGCTCATTCCCACAAGGTCCTGCTCAGGATCCTGAAGATGCCAGGCCAGAGGCTTATCCAGGACCCCAAGCCAGCCGCCCAGCATCTTGAGGACAGGGTTTGGAGTGCATAGGGGCCGGGAGGGGCTGCATGCTGAGGCGGCAACACGGATTCTATTTTTCAACTCAACAAGAACGGAGGCTATTTTTAGCTCAGCAAGCTGCAGGCATGGAAATTAGCAGCTGAAGATTACACCTCCTGCCAGTCTCACCCACCAAGAGGGTCTCTAGGAGTTCTGGGGGGGCAGGGCCATGGCACCCCAGGCTGTCTCAGAGGCTCTGGGGCCATGCTGGCCACCTGCAGCAGGACAGTGACACAGCAGGTTCTGTCAGTCCTCCTGGGCTCAAGGTCTGGTTCCTGGGGGTGGGGTACACCTCAGAGCCCTGCTCTCTGCCCTTTCATTCATTCATTCATTCACTCATTCATTCATTCATACACTCACACACTTGTACTGACAAGAACCAGCCAAAGGTGGAGACCAGTGAGGCAACCACTTTAGGTTCTGGCCCCTCACGTGCCTGAGTGGGTAGGCAGGTACCACTGCCCCTCAGATCAGGGCTATCTGGCCAGGGGAGGCTCAGGGCTCTCTGGGGGAAATGATGTCAGTCAGAAGAGATGAGCAGGTATGGGAGCCCTGCGGCTGTGGGACCTATGCCTGTCCACAGTGCCGCACCCAACCCCCCACCAGCCCTGGAGCTGCGTCCAGTCCCATTGCAGCCTGGGCTGGGGCACAAGTGCTCAGCATGGGCCTAGGGACCTGCTGCACCCTCCTTGGGGTCCTGGGCCCCAAACTGATGGCCACCACCCTGGTCCCCCATAGCCTGCCCAGCCTTTAGGGCACCCCTAGGACCTGCCACTCCCCAGCCTGAAGCCTCCATAGATCCTGTTCTGCCTGAAGTCCCACACTGTGGGCAGGGTCTTGAGTGGCTGTCCACCACCATGACAGTTTCTGTCCCATAGCTCTCTGCTGTGGCCCAGTGGATGGTGGGGTGGGCGCTGCCCTCTATGCCCACTCCATCTCTAGCCCTGGCACAGCAGTGGGCCCTGCCACCAATGCAGAATACAGAGGAGTCACCCCTACTCCCAGCAAGTGGGTGTGCCCACTGGCCTGTGGAGTGGGAGGTACAGGAGGCCTGCACTATGCTGCAGGCCCCTGGGCTCTGCTGGGTGGGTCCTGGGGGCCAGGAGAACCCCTGGGCCCCATCCCATCCTCCCAGCCTGCATCACCCTCAAGGTATGTGACAAGAGCCTCCGTTTACCTTGGCGCAACTCCAGAGTGGCTGCAGGGCCTCACAGGGCGCCCTTTCCACACAGGCCTGGCCCCAGGAGCAAGGCCCCGAGGTTTGCAGCAGGCTCATGCCCCGGCTCTCAAAGCTCTGCTCTATGCCTGGTGCGTCCGCACTGGCTGAGGAACCACACCCTCGCCCCTCACCCCCAAATGTAAATTCTGCCAAGCCTGAGTTCTCTCCTCATTTCTTTTTCTGTCCAGTCAGCTTCTTCTGGTGGCCGCTGGGGGACAGACTGTCATTGTCCATAATAACGGCCCCATTCTTGAGGCTGGATGCCTGGGTGGGGCAGGTGGGACTTTAAAAGACCTGGCCTTTGCCCAGCCTTCAATGGGCCCAGGCTCGGCAGGGTCAAGCTGCCCTAGGGGTCACTGCCCGTGGGCAGCTCTGGGACTCCCAGAGGCTTACACAGTCACTGGGCCACTAGCCCTAAGGTTTCTGGGAGATGCCCCTTGGAGGAGGAAGGATAGGCAGGCTGTAAACTCTACCCCACCGCAGCCTGTCCCCCATGGACATCCCCTGCAGATGGGGCAAGAGGCATGCTGTGAGTCTGACTTCCCTGTGGCCATAGACAGGGACACATGGCTAGGTCAGAGCCACTGATGCCATGGCCACCTATGGGTGCCGGGGATGCAGGACAAGCACAGTTCTTTTCAGTGGTATCTGATTAGATGGAGCCAAGTTGCTTTGTGCATTTAGAAACAAATGAAAATCAAGTTCCCTCTCACAGGCTGTTGTCCTCCTGGCTGGTTGTGGTGCATCCTGGGTCACAGCCTCTGTGACAAGACAGGGCTGTGTCCTACAGCTCGGCATGGTCACCACTGTCCTCCCCAAGCTGGGTGCCAACCTTCAGATGAAAGACAAATGCCCAGAGGACTGAGTCCCCATGCGAGATACACAGCTCCTGAGGGGCAGAGCTGGGACTGAAACCTGCACATGGCACTGGGGTCAGATGCACAGTGGGGCCAGCATGGGCTCCAGAGAGGGCAGGAGAGGCCACCCTGAGTGTGAGGCCACAAAAGCAGAGTCCGGTCCAGGTCCAAGGGCGTATACTGGGCAGCTGGATCATGGTCCTCCCCAAAATTGCCAGGACCAAGTGGCACTGGTAGGGTGCCCCACACTGCCCACAGGACCAGTGCTGACAGGCACAGAGAGGCCGCGGTGCTGAGTCCCAGTAAGATGCACATCTGGCCCTTGTCACCTCTGCTGGCACATGGCTCCTAAGCCCCCTTCCCCCCGCCTCAAGGTGCCAAATATGCTCTGAATGGAAACGAGGGGACAGGAAGCTGGCTGGAAGAGGAGGTCTGGTGGCAGGGTGGGTCAAGATGGGAAGTCACATCACTGACTGTGGCACATAGCGATACCTCCACAGCCCCAAAGACCGGGCTCCAGAGCAGAGCATGCTGGGCCCCCAGGCCTCACCACGCACCTCTCCTCTGGTGACCTTGTATCCTTTGTCCATGTCCCTCATAATCAGCCAGCACATGTAAGGGTCCTGCGGGCCCTGTGAGCTGCCCCTAGAGAGATGCTAAGAGTGGAGGGATCCTGATGTGTCCGTCAATCCATGAGGGGCATGGTCCCAGTGGCATCTGAAGTGGGGCAGTCATGGAGACCAAGCCCTGCCCTGTGAGACCTCCAGGCCAAAGATGTCAGGACACAGGGAGGGAAGGAGGGAGGGAGGCCCTGTGGGCTGAGCAGCGAGCAGGAAACACTTGTCCTGTCCCTGTTGGAGGGAAACTCTGGGGAACACAGAGCTGTGAGTGCCCCCTTGTGGGCAAAGGACAGTAGAGATGCCAGAACCAGGTGGCAGATGTCCACCCATGAGATCCCCACAGCCATGTCCTAGGCCCAAGCAGTGAGACACGTATACAGACCAACGCACTGATCCTGGGCCTGAGGAGCAGAGAGGCACACGCTCCTGTATAGCTCCTTCCCTACTGTCCAAGGCCACTGGGGAGCTAAGGGGACAGGGGGCAGGGACACAACTGGACACTAAACTGAACCAAAATAAATCACCCACCTGTTAGAAACACATTCCCAAGGCCAGGTGTGGTGCTACATGCTGTAGTCCCAGGACTCAGGAAGCTGAGGCAGGAGGATCCTTGTGAGTTCAAGACCAGCCTGGGCTAAAGAATGAGCTCATGGCCAGCCTGAACTGCATACTGATACTGTGTCTCAAAAAGACAAACAAAGAAGAAAGAAAGAAAGAAAGAAAGAGGGAGAGAGAGAGAGAGAGAGAGAGAGAGAGAGAGAGAGAGAGAGAGAGAGGGAGGAAGGAAGGAAGGAAGGAAGGAAGGAAGGAAGGAAGGAAGGAAGAAAGAAAGAAGAAAGAAAGAAAGAAAGAAAGAAAGAAAGAAAGAAAGAAAGAAAGAAAGAAAGAAAGAAAGGAAAAAAAGAAAGAAAGAAAGACATTCCCTAAACCACGTTCGCATGAAAGGGCAAGGCAAACTCGACACACAGACTCATCAGAAACAATTTCAGGAGAAAACCCTACATCAGGAACAAGGATGATTCGGCCAAAGCTGTACACAGAGAGAAGTTGGAGACTTCAGGCGCCGTAGCAAAGTAAAATCAAGCTCTGGATCCAAAAGCACAAAAGGGTCTTAAACAAGACAGATGGCAGCAAAGCAGACGGAAAGGGCCAGCAGAGCGGCTCACGTGAGGATTAATCCGAGGCTGCGCGCAGCCCCGCGTGTTACATTTGAGTCTGACTGCAAACACACTGAAGGGGGTGAAGCCTGCGCAGCTCAGGGGCGGGTGCTTGTCCAGTGCGCAAAGCCGGGCTCAGGCTTGGCCTCCAGCAGAGCCAGAAAACTTCTGAAAAGAGAACTGCGAATTCTAACCCAGAAAAGGAAAGATGGAAATGCAGACCCACACTGGGCGTGGAAGGGGCTCACGCTGTGGACACAAAGGAGAAACTAAGAGAATCCACGAGGATGTCGCACACAATAAGAGGCTCTGTGATACTTGTAGGAAACATTAATAACCAAACCAGATGAAGCATGTTTACAACCCAAGGGAACCAATGACTACACTGGCATCTGCTGGCAGCCAGGAAACCTCGGGGAAATTGGAGCAGAGACAACGACCACAGTGAGCACCCCGGCTGCAGGCCTTGGGTGAGCTGTGTGATTTTAAACCCTTCCCACTATACAACCCCCATCCAAACGTTGTCCTGTTCATTCTGTGGAGGCCCCATGACCATGACTCATACTCAAGACAAATATGTCCCCAGCGGGCAGTCACACTGATTCCTACCCGAGGAAAATCTCTCTGAGAAGCAACTGAAGGAGCTCGAACAGCTTGGGCACAGTTGAGCTGGACCCCAAGGGTTATCCTGAGAGGGTTTTTCTCAGGCAAGCTCTCAAGCCAGCACAGCAACGGGCCATAGAGGACACCGATGGTTGTGCGGACAGAGGGCAGCCCTGGATGGCTCTCAGTACCCTTTCCTAGTGCCCACTGGGCTATGAATGCAGAGTAGGATGGCTGTTGGTGAGGGGACACTGTGTGCTCAGACCTTGGCGATCAAGGCCTCTCATTCCCAGGAGGGTCTGGAAAAGGATAGCGCTAGATAAGAGAACACATAGGAAGTCGTGAGAAGCAAGGCCACTGCTTGGCGGTGAAAGCAGAAAACGAGGAAAACAGGCTGGCATGTCTTCAGCCTGCCACCCAGAGACCTCACCATGCCATCCCACACATACTCAAGGTGTCTGTTCAACAAAGTACCTGACATCTGCCTTTGGCTCAGTTTTAGAAGTGTCAGTCCTCACAGGGTGGGAGGGCCTGGGCAGGAGAGCTGCTCACCTCACATCAGCCAGGAAACAGAGAGAAGCAAGAGCAGGAGAGGTGAACCGCCTCTTCCCACCAGACCATCCAAGGGTAAGTAAACAAAATGAGGCCAATTCACAGGCTGGGTTCTCCTGCAGGGACAAAGAGGAAAGACGTACTGATCCGGGCCACAACAAGGATGGTGCGAGAGTGTTATGCTGAGTGACAGGAGCTGGAGCCAGAGGCCTGTGTGTTTTCTCTCATTTGTGTGAAATATCCAGAGCAGCAAAGCCACAGAGCCATGACTGGATCAGAAATCTGGGGGCGCAGGATGAGGGATGCTAGCAACGGGTGCAGGGTCTCTTTCTGGGATGATGTTAGTGTTCTGGGATGAGATGCCACGTGGGGATGGTCCTGCAGCACGGAATCTGCTAAAGACCACAGAGCCGCTCACTTGCAGTGGGGAGCTTGATGCTGTGTGAGTGATCTGTCTCTGCTGTTTACAAAGGAGGGTGACAGGACAGCACCCACCTGCCTCCGTCCTCCATGAAATGAGGGGGAGGGACCTGCTGCAGATTAATCTGCATTTCCTACCAGGAGTAAACAGCTCACAAGGCTTTTTCCCTTGCACTGCCTGCATCCTGTGGGTTTTTCCTACTCATGTGATGGTCACCTGCTGAGGTGGAAAGGGCCTGCCACACTCCAGCTCAGGCAAATGGGTACGATCATAACTGATCAAGTCTGGCCCTCATGAAGCTGCTCTGCCACAGGAAGACTTGAGTACCAGACCATGAGAGCCATGGAGAACCCCAGGAGAGGCAGGGTACAAAGGGGTGGGGCAACTTCACATCCCCGATCATGTGACTTCTGGGCACAGACCCACATGGACCAGCGAATGTCACGGGCCAAGCCTGGGGCAGGCACACCCTTGCCTACAGAGGAGCAGCTAATGCTGCTGGGGTGGAGAAGAGTCCTAAGGGGCCACACAGTCCTGGATGAGAGCTGTATCTGCTCCCCAGGGTTGCTGTACAAGTGGTTGTCATCTCGCTTACCCACAAGGGATGCATCCCAAGACCCCAGGGGTGCCTGAAACCATGGACAGCACTGAGCTCCCTACCTACTGCTTCCTGATAGATGCACACACACCTATGCGAACCAGTTTCTGCGGCAGATCTGGGGTGCCAAAATCACTGTTTTACTTATGCTTTGGGGCCACTACCTAATAAAACAAAGGCGACTTGAACACTGTTCCTGTAAGGCTGCCATGGCCAACTCAGTACCTGGCAGGTGTGTGGAGACCAACGCACAGGCAGTGCAGATAGCGTGGATATGCCAGGCAAAGGGACACTCCCATCCAGATGGGACAGAGGGGCAGCACGAGATCTTGCACCCTCAGAACACATGTGATTTAAAATGTGAGAACTGTTTATCCACGGGCTTTTGCATCCGCTATCTTTTGGCCACAGTGGGTTGGGGGTAACCGAATCCTTGGGAAAGCAAGATAGAAGATGAGGGGCTGCTGCGCCCCACCTGGTGATGAAAGTGACCAGAGCCTACCCACCCCGAGTTTGGAAGCTGGGAGTCTGCAGCCAAGGTGTGGGCAGGGCTGCCCCAGGTCCAGAGCAGCCCCTCACCCCTCCCAGCTGCGATGCAGCAACCCTGGCCATCCCTCCGTATTCTGTCTGTGCCTCTACGTCCAGCTCCCTGTGGGCCTCAGGCACCGGGTTGAGGGCCCAGCCCGTTCAGTGTGGCCTTGCTGTGACCTGCTCACAGGTTCCAGCGGGATGTGGGTGTGAGGGACACTGGTCGCCCAGGATGGGGCCCCTCTGCAGGCCCTGGCATCTGTCTGTGGCAATCCTGGTGCTTTAGCACACATTTGCCTTGCTTTCACCAGGGTATCTGAGTGGAGAACAGCCCCACCTAACCTGAACCACTTCATCTGAGTCATGGGCCCACTGTAGGGGCAAGGGAGGCTGAGGCAGTCAGCACCCTTGAAGAAGGAGGCCTCCCTCCATGCCTGCCGTACCCGCCTGGGATTGAACCGTCCATGTTTATAACTGCACTTACCGTGTGGCACCTCCCCACTGGGCCCTCTGGAGCTGTCCTGATGATCATCCTGAGCTCTGGGCCAGGCCCCGCAGCCAGCGTCAGTGGGTGGGTGGGGGTGGCCCAGGCCAGGTTCTTTCTGCAGATCAGGAACCACCCCATGCTCAGCCTGGGTGTCCTGTTGTGGAGTTCTGGTGTTGGTTTCAGCTCTGGCCTGACCAGCGCCCTGCCCATCTCCAGCTCCAGTGTGTGTGTCTGTGAAGTGGCCGCTTCTGTGTGGAGTGACAGACCCACTGCGATGTCATTCCTGGCCCAAGTGGGTGCTGTGAGCTCTGGCTTGGTCCCTATGCCTCCTACAAGGCACAGCCCTGAGGACCCTCCAGAACCGGCCAGCTTGTCCCTCCCTGGCCTGTGTGCTGACACGGGGACTGTCAGAGCAGCCTGACAGGCCCTGTCCCTGTGGTGGGGGGTGATCCAGGTGCTGGGTCAGTGCATGCCCTGGGAGGCTGCCCTGGCTGTGTGGTGGCAGGGGTGGGTGCAGGGAACCCTACGGTGGAGCGGGTGGCTCCAGGGAGACTGTGCTCTGCAGTGCCCAGCCAAGGGAATGAGGTCTGGAAGACCCAGGGGTGCAGCCATGGGTGGATGGTGGGCTCCAATCCCTCATGGCCCCTTAGGTCTCCAGCCATCCTGGTGCCCTGTCAGAGTCTTTCCCCTTCCCCCTGCAGTCCCACTCCTGAGCCTGCTCTCCCTTCCCAGAGCACAACTGGCCCTGGTTCCCAGCTTCCAACCAGCAGGGTGGCCATGTGTCAGTACACAGTGCAAGGTCATACCTGGTCGTTTCCTCTCAAAGCTGCACTGATCATGCGCAGATTCTGAGTCAGTCCTCAGTAAAGTCCCGAACCTGCCCCTTTCACCCCTGCCACGTGCCTAGGACAGACCACCTGCCTCCAGGGCAGACGCTGGCCATTTCATATGTCCTGTAGGGCCCTTGCAGGGCAATTTGAATATGGACATGGTACTGTGAGGCCCTCTGTGGTCCATGACGCCTTCTCCCTCCGCAGGTGCCAGCAGCAGAAAGCTGCAGCAGTCCCTGCCTTCCTGCCCATTCCCCTAGTTCACGCTCCAGCAGAGGTCAGCCTGAGAGTCCTGGCCAGCTGGGCCTAGGGCCTGGGTCAGAGCTCGGACCCCGGAACCCAGAGCCTGTCAGGCCGGAGACCATACAGTCCCAACCCAGACCATACAGTCCCAACAGCTCGGGACAGGTCATCATGGTGGTGCTCCTGAGACCTGGGGCTCCAGCATAAGTGGTCACGGGGGCAGCAGGCACCTGGCCCAAACACACAAGGGGGATAGGCCGACTCCTACCAAAGCGGAAGGGAGGAGGTCCTAACTCGACGGGCGCAGGCAGGGGTGGGGTCTGGGGAGGGGCCTAAGAGTGGGCGGGCCCTAGGAAAGAGGAGGGAGGTCGGAGCATAGGCAGGGCGGGGCTGAGGAGATGAGGGAGGAGATGGAGGGCTAGGCCGGCGCAGCTGAGCTGCGGGGCGGGGCCATAAGGGCTAGGGCGGGGCCTAGGGATGGGACCGCTAGGGAGGTGAGAGGAACAAGGGCAGGGCAGGGCCCAGGCTGGGCCATGGGCATCACCCCCTGGGGTGGAGGGCCAGGGTGCAAGACCATGATCCATATCCATCAGTCAGGGCCTGGGCTGAGGATTGGCTGGACCACGGGGGTAGGACAACACCATGTGGCCAGGAAGCCACTGGAGGTGGCTGCAGGGAGGGCCCAGATCCAGCACTGCCCCAGATGGAAAGGGCCAGGCTCCTGCCCCCAACACACACAGAGCCCAGAGGACAGGGGCCTGTGGCCGCCAGCCAGGTACGGGATGAGGCATCCTGTGACAGGGACAGTCCCTGCTGTGTGAGGGCCTGCTGTGGCCTAAGCTGGGTGAGGGAGGAGCTCCTGCCGGAGGGTGGACAGAATGACCTCCATGCATTCTGCCCATTGCAGCCACAGGGGTCTAAGGAGAACCCCACACCCCAGACCATGGCTTACTGCTCACTGCATTCTACCAGGAGCATCACAAACCCCACCAAGTCCCCTGGGGACCACACATCTGGGGGAGGTGGGCGCCCCAGGCTGAGTGCTCTCTCCTGGAGGCTGTTTTTCCTGGTGGGGGTTCTGGAGGAGCAGCCAGCAGCTGAGTCCCTTATTGCTGGGTGGCTTCTGTGGGCTCCTGGCTTCTCTGAGTTTGCTTGTGCCTCTGCTGAGCTGCAGGCGCTGGGGAGGGGCACAAGCTCCCAAGGGTGCTGCCTTCCCTCTACTTCCACTCCAAAGCTCCCTCCGCCTCCTCCCTGGTAAAGTTAGCAATCATTTGTCATATGAGCCACACGGACATCTCCACTGGGTGCTACCTCCACACAGTGTCTCCCAGACTGGGTATTGCTTGGCCTGGGGCAGTGAGAAGGATAGTCAAGGAGTGAGGTTACTCAGGGGTTGTGGGAACCTGTCCAAGTTCCAATTCCTACATGCCAATTAGGGAACATCTGATCTGGGTCATCTGTGCAGAGGAACTGGGCCATGACACCAGGAAATACTGTCTGAGCTGAAGCTGAGAGCTAGCCCAAGGCCACTGTCATGTCTCGTGTACACTGAAGACCCCTGAGCACTGGTCACACCTGGTTCCCAGCCCAAGCACTGGTCATCGCAGGCACATACGGGCCCCCACTGCCCTCACCTTCTCTGCCAGCCCGTGGTCCCAGCACTCTGAAGGGCTCAGGGGCCTGGGAGCCCCAGGCAAGACTCTGGGAAGTTCTAAGTGTCAGCAGGCTCTGGAACTCCCAGAGGGCTTGTGGAAACATGACCCTGGCATGTCCAGGAGGCCCAGTCAGGGTCCAGCAGTTCCCAAGGCTGCTGACAGCTGCCCAAGGACCCCACTGGGAGGGCTATGGATAAAACGGTATAGCTGGAGGAGTGCCCCTGCCCTGTACAAGCTGGCATCTCTGCTACTGGACCCAGCATCCTTGGAGGGAAATACCCAAGGTCAAGTCACCCCAATATCTGAGGACTGCTAAGAAAGCAAGTTGGGTGCCCCCCAATGTGGCATCACAACAGGGGAGGTCAGCTCAGAGACCTGTGCCCTGCACAAGACAGAGGTGCTAGGGGAGACAGGTGCCTGTAGGGGGGACAAGGGGCCAGGAAGTGGCTGAGCTGCAAAGATAGCAGGAATCAGGAAGACAGGGCCACGCTAGCCCAGGAAGGTGCTTGGTTCCCATTCACAAACCAACTGTGGCAAGATCTCCAGACAACTGAGGAAACTGAGCGAGCTGGCCGGGCTGTATGACAAGAACTGCTGTTAGATGGACAAGTGATGGTAACTGGGAGGTTTTGGTAAGAAAATGTCCACATTCGAATTTCAATTTAGAGTCCACATCCAAAAGTATACAGGGCCAGTGATTGAAGTCAGGTGCAACCAAATACTCCAACCTAACATAAAAAAGAACAAGAGAGAAGAAGAAAGGGGCAAAGAGGAGAGAAGCGAGAGCACAGGGCGGGGGAAGATGCAAAGAAGAAAGAGGAGGGAGGGGCAGGGGAGGGGGAGGACATGAGCATGCACGGCAAGACGGTGGAGGGCTCTTTGTGCTGATCTGGTGGTGAGGTGGTGAGGATGTGGGGGGCTGACTTTCTTCCCACCCTTCAGTATGTTTGAAATGTTCAGAATATAAGTTCAATTAGAAACATGGTGTCAGCACATGACCACACCATCCGCACAGCAAACAGGAAAGGCTGGAAATAGCCCCACACGCACGCAGTGCTGTTCACACTTGAAGGTGATGCTCAGAGACGGAAGGTGCCAGGACACAGGCGCCGTCTGGGAACAGCAAGGCTGGGGCTCCACCAGGCAGGTCCAATAGCCACACTTGGAAAAGGACACAGTAGGACTAGCATGTACAAGAATGTGTTTTGGAGCAGAGAAATCCTTTCTGTTCATATGAACCCTGAGAAACCAGAACCCTGGTACGCACAGGCAACCACTTGTGACCCACAGAAACTAATGTCACAGAGCTCCCATCTGATGTGAACAATACCCAACCCCCCAAATCATTCAAGATACACAATGGCTCTTGCTACCTATGTTTTAAAAATTCTGCATAGCAAAAAATCCTAGGACACAAAATTAGTACAATAAATTAAGGGGAAAATATTTGCAACTCATCCTCCAAAGTACTGTTCCCTTTCTAGAAAGAGCTTCTTCAAACCGATAAGAAAGCAGCCAACACCCCAGCAGGAGGAACACTTAACATCACAGGCAGCAGAAACAGCAGGCCTGGCCTGAGGGAGAGGTTCCAGCACGCTCAGGGCCAGGGCGAGAGAAACGCTGACTGACACCGCAGGAGGCACCACTCGCCAGCCAAGGGAAGTGAGGGCTGGGGCAGTGGGTGCCACACACTTGACACAAGAACCAGCTTCACACTGTGACCGGTGCACACGGCAGCTGTCAGGAACAGTTCTGGGACAGGTTGAGAGGCAGCACTAGCCATGACGCCCACCTCCACAGACTCTCGCAGGAGTGATGTGCTGCATGTACCCAGGGACGGCCAGGGCAGCAAAGCACATGGCTCCCGCCACAGGGAGCAGCTAGGGCTGGGGAGACCCCCAGGGCCGTTAGCTGACAGCACCGGGGTTTGTGCACTGGGCGGGGCTGGGCTTCCACCTCTGCCATCACCTTCCCCGGGGCCCTGAGAAAGTCATGTCCCTGGTTTCCTCCCCCCTGGGGACAGGGGTGGCTGACCTGTGGCCGCTCTCTGTTCCCCACCTCCTGCAGCAGCTTCTGGGCAAGGTGGATGGAAGGCAGCCTAGGGCCTGTTGCCACAGCAGCCGAGGACTGAGAGGCAGGAAACAGGTGGAACCAGCGCTTCCACCTACTGAGGACGCAGAGCCGCTGCCAAGGCCACAGCTACCTCAGCACCCTCACACCGTGGCTCCAACCTATGAACCAAGGCCCATACCACAGCCCTGCAGCTCCTAAACTGGCCTCATTGCCCAGGGTCCAGACAACTCCCCAGCCGCACTGCCTCCCGTGAGACCCCGGGACAGGTGCTCCCCACCTGCTGGTCACCCCAGGTCCTGCACCAGGTGTCACTGCTGGGTCACCTCATCCTCCCCACATACCTAAGCAGGAAAGATGAGTCCTGTTCCACAGACAGGGAAATAGGCTCAGAAGTGCAGACTTTACACAGTTTAGTGTAGGATTGGGTTGAGCCCCAAATGGATAATCACAAGCCCTGCCCTGTCCCTTCCACACTCCTCCATCTGTAGGAAGGCCCAGGTCCCCCTGTGCAGGACCCACTGTAGGGCTCTGTTCCCACATACCCATACCTGGGCAGGGTCTCCCTGGACAGACCACTCCTGGCCCTTGGCCCAGGCAGGGATCTCCAGCTCTCTGGGCCTTGCCATATAGTAGTATGATTGGGCTGCTCAGCAAGTCCCATGGCCCCTGTGGTGGAGGAACACGGCACACAGCAGGCCCAGTGGGGGCCATACCACCTGCCACCCCTCTGACTCCCAAGCTACAGCCTCTCTGAGCCCTGCTCCTGCAGGTCTTGCCTTGAAAATCCCTCCCCTTCTTCCACAGTGTCCTCATCACCCTCACACAGCTCTGGGGCCACACCAGGGGTCATCAAGGCCAGAGAGCTGCATAAAATGCTGGTGTCCACCAGGTCACCAGCTGATAGCCTCCAGGGGGAAGCTGAGTCCTGCTCCTCCCAGGCATCCACAGGTCGCCACCCAGTCCACAGGAACCAACCCCTTGCTGACCCCCATCCCAATCCCCACCCTGGAACCTGGCTCCTCCCACAGGTCAGCCAGTTTAGGTGCCACCATGACCACAACCACAAGTACCCTCCACTTTGTTTCCTCCAGTGACTCTGGACGGTCCCAGTGCTGTTTCCTGATTCAGGCCTGGGCACTTCTCAGACCAGGCCTCAGAGCTGAGCTTCTGTAACTGTCCCCAGCTGTGCTCACAACAGCTTGGACAGTGATGCTTCTCTGCCCACCAAAGTGCCCCCACCAGTGTACCCCCAACTGCCCAAGGCTCTTCTTGGGCCCTCCACCCCCTCACAGGGATGACCCAGAGGAGATGCAGGTTGCGGGGTCCCTCTAGGGACCAAAGTGCTCTGTGGAGAACAGCCAAGTCTGTGCCCTCCTTGCCAGCTTGGGCCACTGTCCACATCTGTGCCACTGCCCCTGAGGGGCCTGGCCTCAGGAACCCAGTGCTCACTGAGCTCAGTGGAGTCCCCGTTACCAGCAGTAGAAATGATGACAGTAAACGGTATGTCACACTCTGAGGCAGAGACCCAGGAAGAGCCCTGAAGCCCCCTAGCCTTCTGGTGAGTCTGTCTGGTCCAGCCCTCCCCCAGCAGATCCACCGGCCCAGCTCTGAGGGCATAGGCCTGGGTCCCCTCTGCCCTGGTCAGCGCCCACCCCCCAACCCCATACCCTACCCTGTCAGCCAGTGCCAGGTTGCACAGCGCCACCTTGTGCACCCCCAGCCATCTGCAGGGTGAAGGCCGCCCGCAGGAGGCCTGGGCTCCCGCAGTAACAGCAGCATTGCCAAGCTGGGGCACATCCCCATGCCCGGGTGGAAGAACCCCTGGACTTGCCTCAGTTCTGGGTCCCAAGCTCCCCCTGATGGTCACATCGGTGGATCTGGGCACCAGAGCTCTGGAGATCCCCATGGGCAGAGGGTGGGGGAGGTCCCCAGATCTGATTTACATTGGGAGGCATCCCCTCCCCAGCACCCCCAGTATGTCCCAGCACCCCCAGTGCCCCCCAGCACTTCCCAGTATCCTCTGAAGGTCCCCTCCAGCATCCTCAGTATACCCCAGCACATCCCAGCATCCACCCTAGCACCCTCTGCCTCCTCCTCAGCCTCTTCCTCAAGCCACTCTTTAGCAGTGCTGCCATGGCAACTGCATCCAGGGAGAACTCTCTTCAAGGTAGAGTCTGAGGGTGACAGTGGGAACGGGAAATGGTGGTGACAACAGCGGTTGCTAGCCTCCAGTCCCACCCCCACTCCTCCAGCACCTGTCGGCTGTCCAGTGCCCTCCACCACCCGATGCCCCACAAGCTGCTCCCCTCCCCTGTCCCTGAGTGGGGCAGCAACATGACCAACCAGGATCTCCGTGGGTCTACACCCCTGCCCACCCAGCATCCCCATGCACTGCACAGCCACCATCTCCAAGCTGCCCATGGACCACGGCAGTCCTACCGCAGCGGCCTGGGCACCTGTGTGTCACCCCCGCCTGAAAGATGCTGAGAGCCAGAGGGTCCCCACAGGGGCCACCATCTAGACCCAGGGACAGAGGCAGTAGGAGCAGGGGAGGATGAGGAGAGGAGGAAGGCCCGGGTGGCAGGCAGGCAAGGCTGGAGCATGGTGACAGCAGACCAGCCGCCACCCACGGTCCCCAGGAGCATCCTGCAGGCAGAGCGCTCTGCTCAGCGGAGGGTGGAAGCTGTGGGTGGGGAGTGGTGCGCAGTCCCAGGACAGGAGGCGGAGTCGTGGGGCTTACTGGCTGGGGCCGGGCTGGGAGGCCAGGGGCAGGGAGGAGGACCAGGTAAGGAGGACAGGCTTAGAGTCAGACTCAGCCCTGAGATTGTGGGGATGCGGGCCAGATGGCTGTGGGTAGCGAGTGCGTGGGAGGTGAGGATGTGGGTGAGCAGGGACAGGTGCTGCTTTTACGATGCAGCAGCCTTCTGTGCAGTGCTTTCTCCAGGGGCTGGCACCACAGGTGGGGCAGGAGCCCGAAGGCGGGTGGGGGAGGGGCGCGGGGGCTGGACCGTGGTTGGTTCCCTGTCAGCCTGGCCTCTACCCCTGGGTTCAGCCCTGAGGGCCAGCAGCCCTGGGCCCTGGTCATCATTCACTGTACTCTGGCTCCCTCTACACCCTTACGAAGGAGGCCAACAGGGACCTCCTGGGTGGGGTCACACTCAAAGGCACTCATATGATTCTCAGAGGCCTTCAAGTCTCTGTGACTTCTCTCCCCACTATCCTCCTCAGGCTATGAGGGCCATCACAGGGGACCCTCCTTGGCAGGTGTCAGCATGGGATCGTCTCTCCGTGCCTAGGACCTGAGTCCCTGACAGCTCGAGCAGGTCAAGACGTCCCAGAGCACAGGGACATCTCATGGGTAGGTAGCACCAGTTCATGCTGGGTCGCCAGGTCAGGGCATCACATCCACCCCCTTGCACCCACAGCCCAGGTCCCCGGTGCCCACCTTTGCCCACAGGTGCCTCCTCCCTTCCTTTCTGCACTCTGCTGAGCACCCTCCCTGCAAGGGGAGGTAGGTGGAGGCACTGAGAAAACCAGAGCCATGGGACAC
>PVLD010020720.1:0-33255 GCA_004027595.1 Dinomys branickii | reverse complement strand
CTAAATTTGCATGTCTGTATATGGGTCCATACATCTACAATTCGAAGATATCAATGGATAAAGCAACAACTACTGTTGAGACCATATCACCTTGTCTATAGATTAGTTGTGATTGTACTATTTTCTATGATAATGGGTGTCTGTTTGTCAATATGTTTTTGTACTTTTATGTTTCTAAAATAAAAAAAAAAAAAAAGATAACATTATGTAATACAGCATCCATCCAGTGCTAATTCCTACTATGTTCTGTATAATTTTGTATTTTCGATATTGTTTATGGCTTATTCTGGTTCGTATGTCTCCATTCTTTTGTCTTTAAAAAAAAAAACAAAAAACAAAGGTTTTCTGTTTTGTTTTGTTTTGCACCACCGAGGATTGAACCCAGAGTGTTATACATATACAAACATGTCCTAAAGAATGGACCTAGAGCTGAGGATGTAGCTCAGTGGCTGAGCACTTGCCTAACATGCACAAGGTCCTGGGTGTGTACACTTTCTTCCTCCAAAAGACAAAATTCATAAATTTGCCAAAGGAGTCTTTGGCACAAAAATAAGTTAGAAACTCCTGAGCTAGATGACCTCTAACCATTCTAGTATTAAGAATGGCATAAAGACTAGATGGATTGTATTCTAAACAATAACTAGAACAAGCACCTTGGGTCTAAGATAAACTATAAATGTGAGATGCTGACTTCTGGAAGCCCATGGGTGAGCTCATGTCAACAGTTTCTTAACTAACCACATTTTCTTAACTATAGGGCAGGAAAATGGGTATCAATGCCCAATATTTGAGGCCACGGTTTTTTTTCTAAAGAAACTCTTTTGAGATTAAAGGATCTTGATTTGTTTGGATCCTGACTTGAACAAATCAATTATAAAAAGAAATATCTGAAACAGTCTGGGAAGTTTGTAGATAGACTAGGTATTAGGTGATAGTAAAGAACTAGATATAGTAATGTTGTGAATATACTACATATTTTTAAAAATCCTTGCCTGTTAGAAATACATACTGATGGTTTTTTTTGTTTTGTTTTTTGTTTTTTTGCAGTACTGGGGATCGAACTCAGGACCCTGTGCTTGCTGGGCAAGCGCTTATTCCATTGAGCTATATCCCCAGCCCCCATACTGATGTTTTTATAGGTAAAATGATATAGTATTTCACATTTGCGTCAAAATATTCCAGAAAATTTTAAAAAATCCAGCTAAAAAGGAAAGAGGGAAGGAAGAAACTAGGTAGACACAGCTGTACTGTAGATGACCACCAGGCACTGGGCACAGAGGATGCACTATCTACACACATTCAGAGACGGTCCTGCTGTGCAGTCCAGGCAGGCCTTGAGCTTACTTTGTAGCACAGGCTTCCATCCAGAAACTGTCCGACAAGCTTTCCTGGCCACTCCATGAGAAATAATTCATAGCACTTAAGTAGGTAATTCCATATTTGCCAAAATACTCTTACCTCTGTAGGTAGAAGCTGTCTTTAAGCCAGCAGCCTTTGGAACACTGGGTGGCAAAGGAACCACATACTCAGACCAAGGGCAGTGATCCTCCTTGTCTCCGCCTTCCAAGTGCTGGGATTACAGGTATGAGCTACCATGCCTGGCTATTTTTAATCTCTACTTTTGTGTTTAAAATTTGTACAATAAAAAGTGCTTTTAAAAAAAAAGACTACCCAGTGTGGTGATGCACGCCTGTAGTCCCACCACTTAGGAGGCTAAGGCAGGAGGATTATTGAGAGTTCTAGACCAGCTTGGACTACAAAGTGAGCTTAAGGCCAGCCTGAACTGCACAGTGAGACCCTATCTCAAAAAGACAAAGACAAAAATAAAAAAGATTGATTCATAGGCACTTGGGATAGGTCCAACCCACAGAAATGTGGATTATACTTAAATTAAAAAGAAAACACAAGTGGGGAGCATGAAAAACATGTCAAAGGGCTGTAGTTTGCCAGTCCCCCCCCCCACCATTCCATCTTAGATCCCAGGATGGCCCCACCTCTGTAATACCACTTGCATTCTGTAAGCCATTTGACCTTGCAGGATTGCATGGACTTTGTATGACAAACTATTCTCCTTCATAAAATTTGCTATGCTTAAATAGATTCAATCAGGTGTTTGTTAATCAGTTTCTGGTTAGTTTTTTAATTAAGCCATTTAGTTCTGTTCTTTGAATGCCACAGAGTGAATCTCTACCTGGAGCCAGTATATTTGTGCCACTGGGCAGGGGATTATAGCTGGATGATGTCTCGCCATCCCTGAAGAACAACTTTAGCTCATGTCTTGCTGCCTTGGCTAGTGATGTCATCGAGGCAAGCTGTCTACTCAAATTCCTTAGAAGTGAGGACAGCCAGCCATCTCTCTCGTCTTGTGTGGGGTGGGGAATACTGGCCCTTGTGCTCTTGTTCTTGGGGCTTATGGGTTCTCTGTAGAGCTCTGACGGCTTCTGAAAGTCACCATGCACACCCAGGGAATATGCCAACCAATTATCTGAAGCAATATTGTAATGTGTTAGCATATGGGATCTGGAATTAGTGCCTGGATTTAAGTCCTAGCTGTCACTTAATCTGACTGTGACTGTGACTGTGCCACAGTTTTGTCTTTCGTTACATGGGGTAATTCTAGAGATTAGCCTTAGAAGGATATTGAGAAGATCAGACAATATAATATATGCAAAGTACTGAGAACAGTGTCTGGACATCGTATGCACCGAATACCTGGTAACTATTATTGCTGTCATCCTCAACAGCAAGAGCCCTGCACCAAAATAATGACCTTGCTTCACTAGTGTCAGCAGTATTTTAATTATAAGAAAAGTTTTATTTGCCTGATTAGTATCATAGGTTACTCTCTGTACACAGCTTCGTTTCTTTCATTGAGTGAAGTGCTTTCTCCGGTTATAATTTGTTTATTTGAAAGCAGCTGTACACAGTTTTAGGTCAAGATCACTGAAAGTTTTCATGACCTTTTGTTGATCAGCAAAACTCAAAACTTACTTGAATCCAATAAAAGTAATGGAGAAAATCATACAACATATGTAAAAAGGTAGAGAAAAAAATCCTTACATGATTGTTCTTTTGATTTATAACTTCGTCCTTACAGGAAATCCTTTACCATCTTTAAAAAGTTGCCATGAAAGACAATGTGTTGCAATAGAGAGAATATTCTCAATGAAGATGAATGAAATAAACTTTCAATTCAGCATCAGAACTTACAAAACAGACTTTTTGGAAGTAAACTCTAAAGATGAAACACAAATTTCAATCTGAATTAAGTCAGTGCCAGTGATTGCTAACGGACCCGTGCTCTCCATGTGGTGAAGTGAGTGACGGGAGTGCTTATACAGGTGCGTGATCAAAGGATGCAAACCGTGCAGTCGACAGCTAACCACCTTCAGTGAAGTATCAGGATAAAAATTAACCAAAATGATTCAAGCATCAAAAGGACTCAAGGTTCTCATAATTAAAGCAAGAACATATTTGGAAAGATCTTCTTTTCTCTTTTCCCATGCTCTTTATCATTTCGGACAATATAGAGAATGCTCTAGTTTTACTTTTTGTCTATAACCAATTTTAATTCCTGTTACTTTGATAGTTATTATTATTGTACTAGAAATGATACAATTAAACTAAGAACCTTTCTATATCCCTGACATAAGGTAAATATGCTAATTGTAAAATGGTACTACACTCTTATTTTCAGTGCTGTGGGGTGGAACCCAGGGACTCACATATGCTCGGAAAGCACTCTATCACTCAGCTTTATACATTTTATAAAGATTTGGTCTGAAATCTACTTTAATACATACCATTGTGGTTCCTAACTTGATTCCAATTTGCTCTTCAAATATATTCATTTAAACAAAAATAAAAATGTGACTGGTATTACAAAAAACAAGCAAGTTTGATAAAGCACAAGTTTTGGTTTTACTGAATTATCTAGGAGCCATCTTACCTGTTGCCTGCTAAATATTCTATAATCAAACACTGCTCTGTGGCAGGGACATGAAAGTCTGTACCACAGTGCTCAGGAACTGAGTGGCTGTTCCGGTGATGGCTTTGCTTCTTCATGGAAAGGTTACCGTGAAACAGCAATGCACATAATCTCTTGGGTTATACTAGGAATTTTGCAGATGTACAAAGTCAGAACTTGGCAGGGGCATTTATGATAATAAAGAGAAGCCTGTGAGTTTTACTTAAAATTTCATACCCCGGTTTCTAATTTCTTGGACTTAATTAAATAATTGTTCAAATGTCTAGCAGAATTAGTCTTAAATTATCAATTTCTTCCAGTTTAAAAAATAAAAAGTCCTACCAGAAACTGAGCCATCTGAAAAACAAAATAACTGCATTCTACTTAATGTACACTTACCACCAATGAATGAAAAGATAGAAAGATAAAGATCGATACAGAAAGAATATTAAGAAATATATATGAACACTGATCATTAAAATATAGGGAAAAATTAGAGTAAGAAACATCTTCCACTAACTGGGCCCTGGGGACGCTATGAATGGGAGTGGCAGTCCTGCAGGGGGCCATGGAAATAACAAAGAGAAGGCTTCTCTCTTCTTTTAAAAGTGTAAGATTGTTTATCATAATAACAGACATCTCTAACCTTGTCCTTACTTATAACCCAAAGTGACTATCTTGGTTACTTTTCTCTCCTTGCTGAGACAAAATACCCAATGCCCAGAATTAAGGAAGGAAAGGTTTATTTAGCTTACAGTTTGTGGGGGTTTCAGTCTATAACGAGCTGGCTCCAAGGCAGGGTGGCAGGGCACAGGGGCAACACTTCAAGGTAGCACAAGACAGCAAAAGCAGCAAGAGCAAAAAGGGGGTGGGAACAAGCCTCTTTCCCTCCCTTATACCGTAAGCAGGCTGCCCGCATCCAGGGGGTGTAGCACTCACACGATCTCCATGCCCTCCTCTTGCACAGGCTCAGGATGAATACAAAGTAAGGACCTCGGCCCCATGCTCAGTCACTAAGTTAACCTTCTAAACTTCTCAAATTGACACAATGTACAACATCCCAGAGCTGTGAGGGCGTGTCCTTTTCACCCCAGGACGTCCTGCTGAGTCCCTTAGCCCAGCCTCTAGAGCCTCAAGCTGACACAATGTATCAATCATAACAGTGATGTAACATATGACAACTGGTGGCACAAAGAAGCCAGGAGAGAGCAGAGCTGTCCTATGTCAGCAGCATTAAGATGAACCTAAAGGAGCTTGTTGCAAGTTAAAGAAACACACTGCAATCTCTAGAACAAACCACTAAGAAACCAACTCAAAAAAGAAAGGAAATGAAAGAACGAAAGAACAAAAGAATGAAAGGATGGATGGATGGATGGAAGGAAGGAAGGAAGGAAGGAAGGAAGGAAGGAAGGAAGGAAGGAAGGAAGGAAGGAAGGAAGGAAGGAAGATAGATCAACAAATGGCTCGATCGTTGCTCGCTGTGGCCTGGCCGCATGGCCAGAACTGTCTCCTTCCCGGCAACCTCATCCTTGGCTTGGGGGAAACATCTGCAAGGAGGAGTCTTTCCTAAGTGCCCTGAACTGCAGTCCCCATTGGTCTCAAGCCTGGCCCTCAACTCTGCCCCACCGCGGTGTTTATCACCATGTTTGTTCACTAATTTCTTTGTCATTTTCTCTCATGAGAACCCGTTACAAAAGCTTTCTCTTTGCCTTCCCCCTTGCCTCTGTGTGTGTGTGTGTGTGTGTGTGGTTGTGTGGTTGTGTGTGTGTGTGTGTAATATGAAGGCCTCATATGTGCCTTGCATGTAATATGCTAATCACAAAATATTTGTTTTTAAAATGCGTATCACTGCCTTTTACACCTCTACCTGATCTCTTTTTCTCATTACTATGCCAGGGGTTGGTAAACTTTTTCTGAAAAAAGACAGTAAATATTTGGGGCTTTGTAGGACATATACAAGGTTGTAAATTCTGTTTTCATACACTTATGTACAGTACCTATTTATTTCTTTTGAGGGCCTGGGAGTGAAACCAGAGCCTTCACTCTGAGCTACGGCCCCAGGCCTTTTCTTAATTTATTATTTTGAGACAGTCTCGCCAAGTTGCTCAGGCTGGGCTGGAACTTGTGATGCTCTTGCCTCCGCCCCCAAAGTGCTGGGATCACAAGTGTGTACCACCACGCCCAGCTTGTTTTGTTTCTTCTAGCAATCCTTTAAAAAGATAAGCACTACTCTTAGCTGGAGGGCTATATAAGAACAGGTGAATGGAAGAGAAAAGAAAATGAAAAAAGCAGGCTGAGGGTAGGATTTTGCTCGCAGGCTGCAGTTGCCCTCCTGAGCTATACCACTGTCAGCATCATAAGTTCAACCCTGATTTACCTACTTCTATGCCCTAATACCTATTAGAGTACTAGGCCTACAGAAGGTTCTTAGCAAACACAGAACTCAGTTAAAATGATTGGGGAGTGCAGACAGAGAAGAGGAAAAAAAGTCAGACTGGGTTTGACAGGCATTACAAGCGAGACACGGTGGCCTACAGTGCAGGCTAGAGGACCCAGGGGTTTACAGGTAATAGAAAAGAGAGCTTCTCAGTCACAGGCTCTCTCCTGCTGCCTTGCAGGTCATAGATCGCCTGCCTGTCTACTCTCAGCACAGCTGAATAGACAGGAGTGCACCCTGCCCCAGGGACTGCCCTTGTTCTCCGTTACTTGGGCTAAGTATGTGGTTCCTTTGCCACCCAGTGTTCCAAAGGCTGCTGGCTTGAAGATAGCATCTACCTACAGAGGTAAGAGTAATTTGGCAAATATGGAATTACCTACTTAAGTGCTATGAATTATTTCTCATGAAATGGCCAAGAAAGTTTGTTGGACAGTTTCTGGATGGAAGCAAGTTTCTGATTTTGCTGTAGTTCCAACTCCTGAGACAGTGACAATAACAGAGGTTGGAAGGAAGGAACACATGCGTGGGAAGCTCTATACCCACCCATAACCATGCCACAGCCCCCATCCTGGAACCCCCGAGGGCCAGAATATTGTTTTCTGAGAGACCTCAGAACCTGTTCAGTCATTCGTGCTTCTGCAGCTCAGGCAGTCTAAGGTCTGAGTACCTGCCCTAAGAGAAGGGTGACTCTTTCGTCTAGCATCCAAAAAGCCCAGGATGACCGTCAGCACGTGTCCTGTTGACAACTGTCTTGCTGGCCTGGGAGAACTGAGAGTGAGAGGGAGCAGAGATGCTATTTCATGTCCTGCTTGGTCTTCAACCTCCACGAAGCGGTGGAGCCACCCACAGAACACTGGCTCTATCTCCAGGCACTTCCGTCCTCCTCTTTCACATCTTGAGATCCCGGAATAATTCACTGCAATGTTCTCTGTCAAGTCTGTGCCACCCCATATTCACCTCCTCATCTTTATGGAAGGAGAAAAAGGAACAAATGGTCCCTTGGGCGTTGTAACCAAGCAAGCAGATGCTTCCAAAGGAAGGTAAGTGGCAGATGCGCAACCGCCTGATGGCGGAAAACACATTATCTAACCAAGTTTCACTCTGATATAGCAAGTCCCACATTTTAGATAAGAAAGAAACAAAAGGGTAGAAATAATTTATTTAGGGACAGGCTAAGAGTTAGTGATGGAACAGGAGACAGCATCGAAGTCCCTTGATTCATGTGAGGTTTGATCTGCCGGAAGAGCCAAGAGTGTGGGCAAGTGACACCGAGGAACAAGGAGCAAACAGCTGCAGGAGGTGGGGAGCAGGAGCCTGGGAAGAGGCACGGTCTGTGCAAACCATTTTGCAAAGCGATATTCTTGCCTTTTTCAGATGCATCAAAACAAAGCAAGAATATGACTTACAGACCCAGTTTTTGCATGCCTTACCTGGAAAAGCTGAGATAGTAAAGTAGAGAAACAACTATAAGAAATATTGGCTACATGATAGCATGGAGAAAATATTCTGTAGGAAATTTAAAAGCAACAGCAATGAATATAAATGCCGCATGTACTGACAAGTGAGTTTCAGCAACAGAAAAGTGAAGAGCTTTTACTCCTGGACATTAATGCCAGTGGAAATTTCTTCTTGCTAGCTAGGGTGTGCAACGGTGTGCATAACCTCCCCCAAGGGTTTATGTGTTGGTGGCATGGTCCCCAGTGTAGCAGTATTAAGAGATAGTGGAACCTTTAAGACTCAGAGCCTAGTAGAAAATGGGAAGTCTCTGGAGATTCTGCCTTGGAAAGAGATTAATGTATTTGTCCTGGGAATGGAATGGATTGTTATAAAGTAAGGCCACCCAATGCACTTAGATACTTCTGCATGTGGCTGGTTCCCTGTTGGTTTCTCTGCCATACTGTGACACAGACAAGGGGCCCTGAACAGGCAGGGCCACCTGATCTTAGACTTTTAGCCTTCAAAACTGTAAGCTAAACAAACCTTGCTTATTAATAAAGTATCCTGCCTCAACCATTTTGTTAGAGCAACAGAAAACAGACTAATATACCATTAGCCAGAACCAAAAGTGGTAGTGGGAGGCATCTATGTTTGCCTTGGGTCAGTAGGACCAGAGAAGTCAGTGAACAAGAAGCAATTTGCCAGGAGCCTAAATGTGGAGCTTCCCCCTCCACCTGGCCCTACAGTGGAGATTAAGCTCCCTATGCTGGTATTTCCATGAGACCTGCTAAGCAGCAAGGTTCCCTCATGTACATCGGATAACAATACAGCAGGGGAAGGCTTGTCCTAGAGATTTGAACAAGGTATAGTTGGAGGCACACCCAAACTGAAAATCTTTCTCTCCAACTCTGTTTATCTGTGCACATAATTATTGCAAAGTGATATTCTTATCTTTTTCAGATGCATCAATGTGTAACGAGCTACCAAGCAGTTGCTCAATACAAAACCCTTGCTAAATGACACGGTGGTGATTGCTGGACAACACTGAAAGATTAGGGAGGCCCAGCTCCCCTCAATTCTCAAATATCTAGGTGTAGAGAATGCCAGCATAGGTTTCACTCAGAAGTTTTCTTCCTTCTGATGCTATGGGGTTTGGGGCTTCTTCCCTTATTACCTGTCTGTGTGAAATCAGGTTAAAAAAAGAAGAAACTATTTTATTCTAAGTAAATAACCAAGAAGGGAAGTCTGCTGGGGAAGATGACTCTTCCAAAGTTGGTAAGTGTACAGTCTAGTCTTTGGGCACAAAGGGCCTTCCTGACATAGTTTACTGAAGTGCAGGGGAAGTTCTATTTAGTGAGTGAAATCAACTGAAACCCACTGCTTTTTGTCAACCTGATCTAAAAAAGTTCCAATCCTGGGCCTTTAACTTAAGGCCAGGCAAATGGTGTACCAAATTACTAAAGAATGATAGTCTTGGTTGACTTGCAACTTGAACTGTATATGACCAGTCACTGTTTCTTAGATAGCACGGAAATAAATGAAAGAGAATCTAAATTTTCCAGCAACAGAAAGCTGGACCAGTATTTACTGACTGGCTGACTAATACAACACAGCCACTGAAGAAGGGCTACTCAGGAGGAAACAGTGAGAAGAGGGTGGGGTGCCTTACAATGCTGCTCCCCCTCAAATTACACATTATGTATTATCAAAGTTGTAAGTTTTTTACATATAACGATGATAACCAAATGATCAAAGCAATATATTTTGATTAATTCTGAAAGTTTTCAGACCTGAAACCGGAAAAGTATTTTGAAACTGCTATCTGGGTAAGGTTCCTATAGCGTGGCAATATTGACATTTTGGACTTAACATTCTGTTGTGAGTGGCTATTGTGTACATTGTTAAGATGTTTGGCTATACTGCTGGCCATCTGTTTGGCAGTGATGATACCCCTCCCCTAGTCATGATGATCAAAAATGTCTCCAGGGGCTGGGGACATAGCTCAGGGACACAAGCACCCACCTGGCAAGCGCAAGGTTCTAAGTTTGATTACTGGTACAAAAAAAAAAAAATGTCTCCAAACATTGCCAGACATCCCATAAGGGCAACATCACCTTAATGGCTGAGAACCACTTGTCTAGAGATATTCTGCCTTTAAGATCACACAATAAATATACATATACTAAAGTAAAAGTTACCAAATCAGGACAGTAAAGCTTCTCATATTGGTTATTACATGTCATTTAGAACATTTTAAAATGTGTATTCAAATGCTGACAGCAAAAGTATACTCACTGTGTACAAGAAAACAAAAGTCTTTCCACATCAGGAGCAGAGTGAGTTTTGTAAAGCCTTCTGCATCATATTCCACGACACCTCTACATAACAAAAACATACATACACAAACAGAAAATCCTCATAAAAATAAGATACAAGAAAGATGGAACCAAGTAAAGAACATATTTGTGAGGTCAATGTATTGAATCACATGTGGGTTTAAGGTGAATATGTATTACCACACGAAGGATGTGGAATTTGGAACAAGAACATGTAGGTTTAAGCTGCAGCTTTATCGTTTACTTTCTGTTATGACCTGAGGCAAATACTTAAGTTTGGGAGTCTCAGTTTCTTTATTTGTGCAGCAAATATAGTATCTGCGAACTTCACTACAGAGTTGTGAAAAACAAAATAAGATGAACTATAAAATGTAAACATTAAGTACTAGTTATGAATAAAAGGACAAACTAAGAAATCAAGTTAGCAAGGACATCACAATACCAACTATCATCATACTAATTGTGCAGTGATCATTAGGCCTCACATTTATAAGCAGTAACAAATCACTAAGTGTGGGCTTATATATTACTTTTTTTCCAAAGTATGTGGAATCCTTTCACCTGTGTGTTCCACCCCCTCCGCACAGGGTTCAAGAAGGAATAGCAATGTTAGACGGGGGTGCACTGAGTCCAGGTGGCAGAGACACACCTCCAGCAGAGTTCTAGTGGGCCTGCCTCGATCATTTCCCCAGGAGCAGTGTGCCTGAGGGATGTCGCCACTGTCACGTGACAAGACCAGCTAGACACACAACAAGAAGCACCCTCTCCTACAAGGAGGCCTTTGGTGTCTTGGGGGTTGCCTTCTCCTTGGCCAAACCTGGCCAATCAGACTGTTTATACTGATGAGGAAGGGACGGTCGCAGCCCTTGGAAAGATAAAGGCAGTGGGGTCCTGAGGGCTGAGTGAGCTGCTCCGCAACAGCTACTGCATCATTCAGATCTCAGGCTCTCAGGAGGGCTGCAGGTTTGAGCCCAGCCCAAGCAACCTGAGACCTTGTCTCAAAATACAAAAGGGCCGGCAATGTAGCTCTGTACCAAGGCCCTGGATTCAATCCCCAGAAGTGGAAAACAAAACAAAAAACAGCAACAAAAACTTCTGCCTTCAGTCAGCAATCTGGGGTACCAGTTTCTGTTTCTCTATATGAATTTGTAATTTGCTCAGTGTTATAACACTGATATCTAAATGTTTTAGGTAATGATAGTATCTAAGTGATAGTATCTGCATTCCATAGTCTTTTACCATGCATAGAGTATAGCAATACAGTATGATTAGTAGTGATTATATACACTAGTACAGGTTACTGTACATAACATATGTGCATAACATGCATAAATATGTTCATTAAAAAGAATGTTACTTAAAAGTAAGTATATATACAGCTTTCATGTTTTTCTTGTACTCTACAGGAACTGTGTAGCCTCTGTGGTGGTGCACCCCACTTTGCAGGTTATTTTATTAGCTTCCCTAATTATATATACTAAAGATAATCTTATACAAATGTTAGAAGATTAATGTACCATTTATTGGCCACTATATCAAAACTACTTCCTCAAAATGTTCATAAATAAAGCCAAAAAAACTTAAGTATTAAAGATTCATGTAAAAGTCATATTGTTTGGATACTGCTATTTCTATATTGGATAATACAAATAATGAGAAAATTGCTTAACATTATTCTTGAAGAATCAGAAATTTTGCTTATAACTGTCCCACAGTTTAAAAATAATATCCCAGAGAATCACCAGTCTTATCCTTGACTTCATTTTCTCTTTTCTAGTCCGAATTTTCCAATTTCTTTTACTTACTTACGTTAAAATGCACTTTTGTGTGCCTGTGTATATGCTATTATTTATCTACCTTCTGTGAAATAAGGTGGGTCCTTAGTGCTCAGTCCCACCCAGTGGACAGAGCGCCAACCTTTTAAGACCGGAGGAAACACACAGCCTGTCCCACACAGCCACGCCCCAGTAGAAGCCTGATAAGGCCCGGATGGCACGGAAAGGACACTCTGGCCACCGGAGGACAGGACACATGCACAGGAGGGCAGCAGCAGGAGGGGCCGCTCTGCAGCTGCATTACATACTTCCCTTTTTCCTTTCCGCATCTTCTGACTCCCCAAGAATGAGTCACTGCTTTTACGTCTAATGTTAGGTTTTCTTCCCAAATTTGTGTGCCCTGTTGGTAGTGTTGTACTGTCAGTTACTCCTCTTCTGGTGTGTAACTTCCAAAGTCTCAAGGCTGTCTGCAACAAACTGTGTCCCAAATGCCTGCCTGCGTTACCTCTTGACTGCCATGAGACGACAGAGGTGAAAGTGACGTGCAAATGCAAAAAGCTCAGTAGGCGGGGATTACTACCACTGCTGCTGTGTAGGGGCCAGGCGTGCTGCTGCTGCTGCAGCTGTGGCTGCTGCTGCAGGGAGGATACTTGATTTTATTGTCTGAAAAACTTCACCCTGGGAGCAATATATCAGAAACACTCAAAATGGCATTGAAAAGGGTATATGAGGACTGAGTGCTATTTTCTTAATCAAGCCCCCAGGTTAGGGTCATCAGCAAGCAGAGGGATCACTGGTACATGGATGAAATACAGCAGAACTTACGTGCCAAAGTGACTAAGGAAAGCAGCAATATACTCTCTTCTTTTGTGATATCCATGAATCACATACTGCACCTGGAATAGGAACCCAAAGCTAAGTGGAGAAAAAGTTTTTAATGTTTTATTATGAAAAATTTCAAAGATTCAGAGAACTAGAAAGAATAGGAAAACAAATACCCATACTCTCACCACATATATTCAACAACTATGACTACTTTGGCTCCCTGCTTCATCCAGGCCTCTATAAACTTATCAACCTAACAATAAACCTTACTGAAACATTTCAAAGGAAATTGGAGACCTGATGATGGGTTCACCCTTAAATGCTTCAGTACGTAACTCCAAAATATAAGACATTCTCCTACAGGACTTAGCAACCATTTTCTGGATTACCTAGCACTCTACCCATTTTCTAAATTTCCCAGTTATCTGCAAAACACTTTAAAAAGCAATGTAGAATCAAGGATCAGGGATTTTATTTGTTTTGCCCTTTAAATCTTTTGAATCTAGAACAATAATAATGGTAGCCCAGCCTTAAGTGTGAGTACATGTGTAAATATGTGTTCCCACATGCACATGCGAAAGCGACTTTTCAATGTGACTGATCTCATTTTCGAGTCTCAATTATCTGCTTCCTTCCACCTTTTTTCCTTTACCTTCTGTATTGCCTATAAAGTGGAAATTAGAGCCAACAGTCTGATTATATTTGGGTTAAACATTTTTGGAAAGAAGACTCCATCAGTGATACTGGGCTCACTCACTTGGTTAAGGTGGTTACAGCAAGACCCTCCATTAGAAGGAGATGCTCCGCCTTGCTATACTGAGTATGCATCATACCTGCACCATCTCTCCCTCCCCACAGTCCCTAGTGAGTAATCCATGGGGTGTTTCTCAAAGCATGTGACGAGTTAATTCCCATCAGGCATTCACAATCAACTTTTTATTAGGGGCTGAAAAATCATGATTTTTTTCAATTTTACCATTCTTTTTTGCACTTATCAGCAGATACTCTCTATAAACAATCACCAGGGATTTAGCTCAGTGGCACAGCACCTGCCTGGCAAGCATGAGGTCCTAAGTTCAATTCCTGATACCCACTCACCCAAAATAAATAAAAATAAAAACAAAAAAATCTTTCATCATGTGGTTTTTCCTTTTGTTTTCTTGAACTCCTACTGAAAAGACAGTACTTGAATTTTTCTTTTTAAATCCCTAACATTCAGAATAAGAAGTACTGTATTACAATAGTTTTTACATTTGCCCTTTATATTGCCTTGTTATCACAGAATGACAGTTTCCACTTAAAAAATGTGAACTCGTTAAGCTATGCATCTGAAAGTTAGCCATTTACACACCAGCTTCTAACATGAAAACTTCATAGTGTCCTCATAACAGCTGAAAGAAACAGCAAGAAAGACAGACCCCCTCGAAACTGTTTACATTGGCTGTAGCTACACTGCATTTCCATGGCTAACAAAAGCTCAAGATAAAATACTTGGAGTAACCTTGACACAACTGATACTGATGGCCATGTTGCACGCTTTAAAAGTAAAACAATTCCATTTATGTAATAAGGGCTTATGTCAATTTATAAAAACAGTGCTTACTTTGCAGGCTCAATGCATGATCAGAAATGTTATTTTTGGAATAGAAAAACAGATGATAAGTTTGCTTAAGTGGCTTTGTTTAAAAAGGGGATGAAAACAGTTCTGTGTACTTGGTTTTAAAAACAGAAAACCATTTTAACAGAAACCCACAACAAAACTGGCTATAAAGATAGATTCCAATGTAATTATGGAAATTCATTTGAAGAGACTGTTCCTAAAAGCAGCCTATACTGTCCTCGTTTGGAGCAAACAGAAGAACACCAATTTGAAAAGACAAGTAAAATTAATGAAAGAGAACCAGATAAGAAAACTGACTAATTCTTGTATTTCTGGGAAAATGGTATTATAATTTTTTTGAGGAAAATGTATGGCTAGAAATTAATCTCAACTGGAGAGCCTGAAAAAGGCCTTTCTTTTCAGTTCTGGAAGACCCAATTTGCATTTTTCTCTGTAATTGTAGGACACAGATTTGAAGGCAGTGCAAAGCCCTGGAATGTAAATAAGAATTCTGCCCTCTGACTGGTCTTGGAGGAGGACAGCGGCTGGGGGAATCTGGTCTAATGAGAAGTTGCCACTGCGTGCGCATTCAAGGCCCTGGAATCTAGGCCAGGCCCACAGACTGCAGAGTTGCCAAGTTTTAGTTTCTCTGACATTTGAAAAATAAAACAGAAGTCTTTGAGATATTATTGTGCTTTTAAAATATTTTCTATATAAAGAGGAGCTATCTTTTGAATGAGAGACATAAACAAAAGATCCCTTTTCCAAGCCAATGTGAACAAGTCAACAGGAGCAAGGAAAATAGTACTTTGGCAATTAAATAAACTGAGTCATAGCCCATTGGACATAATCGTTGCTTGTACGTTAATACCTCCAGGTTACTAGAGGTAACATAGTAGTTACCTCTAGCATGTTAGCAGTGAATGTTAACAAGTATATTTTGTACTTTTTGAAAATATCTGACAACTGCTACTATAATAAATTCAGTTACTTGTCGGTGTAATGGTTCATTAATACAGCTAAAAGAAAGCTTTAGGTAATAATCTGATAGGCCCACCAGCTGACCTGGAACTCGTGCTCCTAGCAACAGAGCTCCAGCAAACTGCTTCCAGACATGACAGGAAGAATCAGGAACTATTAAAAGTGAGGTACAGAAAAATAGAAAGAAAAGAAGGTAGTTTTAAAGAATTACCCTGACACCAACTAGCAGCAAACACAAGAACAGATGGATGAACACACCAGATAACTGGGAAATAAAAGGGTTCAAAAATTTAGAGCTGTAAAAATATGCAAGATGTAGCAGAAACATTGGGGGAGGGGTTATGAAAGAGAAGACTTAAATCACCAGGTATAAAGTTAAGAGATGAAGATAGGACTGGAACAGGAGATCAGAATCCTTAGAAAAGAAAAAGAGGGTAAAGAAATAGGGGGAAAAACACAGATGAACTGCAGTTCCAAGGAGGAAAGGCAGACATCAGATGGAGGCCAAGGGCGGCTGGTGCATGCACGATGACCCCTGCCTCACTGGACAGGGTGGCCGGGGGTCGTGCTTTTTACCTTGTTGGTGAGCAGGTGGCACACTTGAGGGACGTAGTCAATGAGGCAGCCTCCTCCCGGGAAAGCGGGGATGTGAAGAGCTGAGGAACCTCCAAGCGCACTGTAAGGACAAGAGCACAGCGAGCACCTCCCTCAGCCCGGGCAACTCAGAGAGTGACACCTCCAACACCTAGCCTCTCCTCACAGTCCGGCTACCACTGCCTTGAGCTGGCAGTGATGGGACTATGGGGTTTACCTTATCACGGAAATTCTATATTTTATTTTAAAAACATTAATACATATTTGTCATACATAAGTATCACATTCACTGTAAGGACTTTGTACTTCTGCATAACATATATTGATTCTTCTTTTTTCCCCATACCCCTCCCTTCCCTTCAGCCCTCCTTCCCCTCCCTATTTACAAAAGCTTTGTTTCCACTTTTTTCCTTCTTCTCTTTTTTGCCTTTTCCCTTCCCCTCCCTCTCCCTTGTTGCCACTTTCATTTGAATATGTTCTTCCTACTTCCCATTATCCATCCTGTATTATCCTTATTTATCCTCTGCATTTCTCAACACCAGAAAAACATAGAGCAATACAGAAATGCATTTTCTATATTTTAATCCATTCTCTTAACAGTATCATGTACATGCTACCCATCATTAAAATAACTAAGGATCTTATCACCCAGAAGTACCAATTCACAAAGTTTGGCTGGCACAGAGAGATGGCTCACCAACAGTTATGAGTGGTATGTATCACTGAAACACTCTTGAGGCACCTTCGTTATGCTGCTGATTCAGTGCAGACAAAGGCAAGGTTCTCACTAAGCACATGAAGCGAACTAAAAGGAGCGGATGCAACTTTCTAACAATATATTTAAGAGACTAGCTCTGCACCTTCTCAGCTCTGTTATCTTGTATCTAAAAGGTATACAAGAATATACAGTCTAAACAAGAAAGTATGGTCAGTAACTGTTGACCCGAACACTAAGATACAAGGATAATTCAGAAATAGTTTCCACAACTTTCAGAAGTAGAATTTTTCAGTTTCAGTTAAGCAGCATACAACTATTAGAAAAAAAGTCAAAACATTATAGCATGCATTTCATTTATCAGCCGTAATCTTTCCTTTTGCCCCAGTTTTTCTTCTTTTAATGTGTATTTTTCTATAAATCCCTTAAAAGCTTCCTGTAATATGATGAGGTATTTTAAAAACCTCTAAAATTCCTCAATTCTATGATTATCCATTATCCGAGTCCCCACAATGACAAGGTTGTAAATAGAAGAAAAAGTATGTTAATTGCCTAGAAACATGCTTCTGAAGACGTGAGGCTAGGTTGGCTCAGTCTAGGATTTGTGATGCAGGGAACACATCTAAAGACTCCAGACATCTGGTACTGACCACAGACTTTTGAAATTATTTTTCCAGTAAAGATTAATTTTCCACTTGTTTATGGGATTGAAAATTCCCAATGAACAAAAGCTCAGGTGATGTGAGGAAGTTTTTGTGGAAAGGAAATGTTTGACATAACTTTTTTTCTCAGATGATACCTGACGTACAATTCTGACAACTGAGAACGTGAGTAAGACTGCCTTTGACTCAGTGTGACAGTAGTGAATCATCCGCACTTGGCCACTGTACAGAATCAGCAAGACCACTGCTGCCTTTTGTTAGGATGAAAGAAGACTCTGCATTTGATGTAGCTAAACTCAGAAGGTGAGGAAAATGTGCCTGGCCTTCTGTGAGCCACAGGCAGGCTTTCTGTCCTCTGCATGCAGGAAGTATACAAAAGACAAACACCTCATCAGAAGGTTCTCATGATTCCATCAGAATGGAAAATTGCTCAAGAAGATATGGACCAAAAAAAAAAAAAAATCCATTTATAGCTCTTGTACTGACTACTTAAATATCTGTAAAATATGAACAAAGCCAGGCTTCAGGCTGCTCATACCTTTACTTTAGAAAAATAATCCTTGGCCAACAGATGGGCTTGGACTTATATAAAATATAGATTAAGTTTTAATCATTTATTAAATCACATACAAAAAAGGAAACAGTCTATGGGCAACTCTCTGAACTTTACTCCCAATCCCCCCATTTCTGACCTCTCTCTGAATTGTGTCAGTTGAAAATATAGCCATCAAACAAAACTTATTATAATGAAGGAAAGAAGCAGAGGTGTGAAGAAATCCAAAGCCTAGCTGTAATATTTGCTCTGCCAGGCCATGCTTATACATCCTGTGTTGCTAACTCCTTTATCACATTACCTAATTTAATCCACCTCACATTTCAATGAGGTGGCAATTATTGTAATTTTACAGATGAGGAAATCAAGGTTTGGAGAGAAGGGTAGATTGCCTGAGGCTTGCAGGAATAGAACCAAGACAGGACACAAGTCTGTCTGCCAGGCATCACAGTCTGTGCCCACCTTTTTTTTCCCCCTGAAACATGCTGCCTCCCTAGGGGAAGATGATTTGTGGGGTGGGGACAGTGCTGGAGATTGAACCCAGGGTCTCATGTGTGTTAGCCAAATGCTCTACTACTGAGCTATGCTCCCAGCCCAAGGATTCCGGTCTGCTATGTCAGGATCCTGATAAGTCACAAGGCAGCCAGCCCCCTCTTGGGAAAACTTTAACTCTCAATATTTCTTTCCTTCCCTTACCTGGTCCACTTCAGTTTCCCTTGGCCACAAAAGTCAACCCCGCCCTCATCCACTTTGGCAAGACTCCGACGATCATCTCACATCACTCAGGTTATTCTGGCCTGCAAACAACCAACCCTCACTCGGACTGTTCTGGCCCGCAGACACTGCACTCCTGCACTCCGCCCCTCCCCCATGCCACTGACACCCACCCCCAAAAAGAGTTTTAAAAGCCCATGATTTGCTCAGCTCAGGTGCTGCCTTGGTCTGCTAGGCAGCCTGCTACTCCCCACCCAATAAAGACTTCTCTCATGTCATGTCAGAAAGTCTGTTCTAGTTCCATGTGGGTCTCGGTTCTATCAGATCCCAAGCAGGATACAGGGCTCCTACAGGCACTCAGGCCATGGCTAAAGCAAATGGCATGATGGTTCTTAAGTGTGTCTTTTAGAACCAATGAGATACAAATGCAGCCAGAAGTGCTTTCCTGGTTACCTTTTCATCTAGCTTTTTAACTCCATTCATGGAAAGGATTTTCAAACTCTGAACTTATCTTTCTCATTTATACCCACAGAATTTGTTTCAGTTCTAAGAATTATCAGCAAATTTCATATTTCATTATAGTCCATGAGGAAATTACTTTCTCATCTCGCCTCCCTTTGCAACCCTCCGCATGGCAGCCAGGCAGGCAGGCAGGCATTGTCCTGCATGTTTGTCCTCCCTTGGTAGTGACCCCCAAACCCACCACAGATTCTCTCGACCATGGATGTGAGGAGCTAACCACTCCACATGGAGCTGTCTGCTTCTGAATGACTTTTCCCAGCTGTGCATGGTGAGCTAGTGCGTGAAGCTCTTCAGTACTATCAAACACGGTTTTAACTGAGTTTATTTTTTGAGAGATGCTTATTTCACCTTTTGTCTAATAATAGTTTCTTAGCTTATAAGGGTACACAACCCAACATTCAGTGTCACACACTGATAAGTGCTGCTGATTCATGCATAAATATCCACCTCATGGGTAAATATTTAACAAGTGAGCTAGAGCCTGAATGCTGCCCTCATCATGCTGAATAAACAAAGTCAAGTGCCATGATATAAAAGGGCTATTATATGTTTACAGGGTGGAAGGTAGAGCTAAGGGCTTGTGATGTCTAATTATTTAATATTAGTGAACCAAAAATTCTTGGGCTGAGCATGTACAACAGAACACTCACTCTGTGCGGAGAGATCAGTGCTTGCTCAGATGCCTCCAGGAAAGCAGGGACAAGGAGGGACAAGGGGAGGGGGAGAAGGCAGGACCTGACTAGCCACTGAGTAGCTGAGCTCAGGCAGGGGCAGGGGCAGGGGCAGGGGCAGGGGCAGCGGCAGGGGCAGGGGCAGGGGCGAGGAGGAGATGAAAGGAACCACTGGTGCTGCTGCTTCTGATCTCTAGAGCAGGGCAAGGAGGAAGCAGGGGCAAGAAGGTGAGGAAAGTCATCAGGCAGCAGGTGAAACAGGAGAAAAGAAGCTGTTTTGATGAGAAAGTACCTTCTATTTCCTCATGGACTACAAAAAAATTGAAATTAGCTGGTAATTCTTAGAACCAAAACCAATTCTGTGGTTAAAAATGAGAAAGATCAGGTCAGAGTCTGAAAACCCTTTCAAGGAGTGGGGTTAAAAAGCTAGATGAAAAGGTAACCAGGAAAGCACTTCTGGCTGCATTTGTGTCTCATTGGTTCTAAGAGACACACTTAAGAACTGTCTCTGTTGATGGTTAATATACTCCTCTCCAGCAGATGAAGTTAGTGGGGCCCTTCGTGAAATGGCCTCTCTCTGCAAACACTGAGTCTCTAATATTGAAGACTCGACTTGGCTGCAGCATGACAGCATAAGGGGATTATTTTTGAGTATTCAGACATGGCAAAAGGTAGAGTTAGCCTACCTGAAAGCCCGACCAGAACAGTGGGTTTGATTTTGATCCATCACAAAATAGCAACTTCCCAAGTAAAATGAGCAAAATATAATTTAGAGTGGAGAAATACAGAAGGACCAGGGATTCTCAATTGTAAGTCTTGCTTCTGGTCAGTTGGTTCTTCTCAACTTTCTCAGCACTGCAGTGGGGATAACACTACTCTACAAACAAAGACCCATTGCTCAAAGCATTGAAACACAGTGAGTTACAGTAATACTGTTATAGCACAAGCAGCCCAAGAGAAACTTTCTTCCCTCTAGTCTGAGTGCTCCACATCCAAGGATCACAAGGCACTTTCAGAGACTCCAGGTCAGGTTTAGGCTCTCCTGCTGTCCTTGACTGGGTTCTAAGGGATAGGAAGCTGACCTGGTTCCCTCCACAGTGTGATTCAGGGGCATGTGAGAGGCTGATGCATGGAAATGGGAACCTCCAGGATGGTAAACAAAACCAAGCTGTCTGCGGCCCCCAGCAAAGGGACGGGAAAGCCTACAGAAAGGTGTGCTCACTTCAGCCCAAGCAACACACACCAACTGTATCTGTAACTCTACAGAAGGACTTGGGTGTCCCATTCTGAGTATGTGACCAGGACATCACTGGAAAGTCCCTTCAAGATGAATGCCAGGGACCTGAAGAGTCTGGGACACTCTAGGATACCAGAGTATGCTTCCTGGTGGCCTGTCAGGAAAGTTGTCAAAAGTAAACAAGTCACTGTTATTTACTGACTATGCACTTTGGCCAGGTCCTCTACTTAGCATTTCAGGGTCTCTAAACTCCAAAACCCTGCCAAGTTAGCCCAACTTACAGATGAAAAAATTGAGGTTCTATTAGTCTAAGCATCTTGTTCAAGATACCTCTGCAAGGAGGGTATGAACCCAGGTCTTTCTGGTTCCAAAGTCTATGTCCTTTTCTAAGAATGCTTTCACAGAAAAATGGTACAAACTTTAAAAAGTCTAATGGCTACTTATACAGTGAAATGGAGGGAGTGGTTAAAACTGTCCTCAAAGGTTTTCTCCATAAAAATTCACCACTTTTCCTTAAGATATTACATCTCCAAACAAATTTACCTAGTAGTATTTCAAAAACTTCACTGTAGACTTAGAAAACACGTGATGTAAATACTATATTAAAGAGAGACTCTAGTTTTGACTTTTTCATTAATGTATCTTTTTTTTTTTTTTCCTGGTACCGGGGATCGAACTCAGGACCTTGCGCTTGCCAGGCAAGCGCTTATGCCACTGAGCTATACCCCCAGCCCCCTAGTTTTGACTTTTTCAACTGGATTTTTTCCCCTAGCATAGCATTTTCTAATCCTGTTTTCATTCCTCATCCTCTTTTACAGGTTCAACTTTGAGCCACCAAGAGTCTCTCAATGCTTCAGTTAAACTAAATCAGGGTGTAATTCAAATATGGAAAAACGAGGATAAGGAGTGCAGTACACCGGCAGGAGAACGTGTGGGGACTCACGCCGGCCCCAGCGCCCCTGCAAACACACTGCGGGCCTAAGGAAGGTCTTTGTGCAGTGTTCTGTACCCCATTCCTTGTTTCCCATGTTTAGAGGGACATAAAAATGGAAATGTTCTGAAGCCATGAGAAGTATGAGTAAACACTCAGAAAATGTTCCTCTTTGGAGAAAAGCCTACAGAAGTTGAAACTGCTAAGTTAAATTACTCAGATGCTTATGGAATTATTAAATAGAGTGATTTTAAAATGTGAAGGGACCCTGTATAGATAATTTCAATAAGCTGTTCTCTGCTTAGGACTAGTACTAACAAAAAGAACCTAAAAGGGAGTAAGAGGAATTTGGTTGAGAAGTGAATTCTCCACCAGAGTGGTGAACAAAAACTCCATTTACTAAGCACTAACTATGCAGCAGTACTATGTAAAGTGACTTCCCCATATGAATATTTCACACCAACCCACAAGAAAGGAATTATTCTTCTATCTTACAGATGAGTGCACTGCATGTTAGAGAAGCTAAATAATTCCTTAAGCGTGTACAGGCGGTGACGGCAGCAACTCATCTAACTCTAGATCCTTCTGATTTAAATCTGTGCACTCTCAGGTCTTTGATTATCATCTCTGACACTTTTAAATTCTAACCTGCGATTTGACCTCTGGTTCCACACATGGCTTGAGTGTTTCAGGCAGATGCCTGGGCTGACCAAGCCCTTGTTGCTGTGTCCAGGAATACTTATTAAACTTATTCAGGTACCTGACCTGAAGGGATTAGGGCATTTCTCATCCTGGAAGAACCTGAGAGCCAGAGGATTTGATGGCCACTTTCTAGCAGAGGAGGTGGAATGCAAGCAAGGAAACTTTACATTTAAAGAAATACAAAAGATGGCCGATTATAATTGCAAACTGTTTGTCTGACAAAGTGAACACCAGTGAAGTCTTTGCTTAGAAATGCATTTTTTAAAGTTTATAAACAGTGCTTTAAGGGGCAGTAATCTAAACTGATGTCCACCATCAAGACTCTGTTAGCCTGTGGAAAACATTTTAAGTAAGGCTCCCCCAAAACAATGGACTTAGAGATGTTGTTCTACCAAGAATTGTTTGAATTACTAAAAATGATGCCTGGCCACTCAAGTCACAAATAGGCAAAGGGAAAGAAAATCTGTTCTTCCCCTGGCCTATGACCTACATTTAACTCCACTGCAATCTTTTTAGGAGTGAACCTAATTTGAAATGTCAGTAGTCACAGATGAGTGCATTTACTATGACTTTGTTATAAACTTACAACTTTGAAGCTCCATGATATGGTTTCTACGCTATTACATGGGCCTGGGTTACTTTTCCAATAAATTATCTTTAAAACATTTTTACTGAGAAAAAAAAAACAATGCATACAATAGTTACCTTAAACTAAACCTAGAAATTATTTTCCCAAATTCCCTCTTCACTGCATACCGGTTTTAATGATGGTCAAAGGCAAATGCAGAAAATAAGGAAAAAAATCCTTCTTCCTTCCCAGGGCAGGTCAAGGCAGCTACCTGATTCCTGTTAAGTGCTATTTACTAAGTACTCAGGCACACATACAGGATGCACACATCACCGGCCTCTGCACTCAAAAGGACTCAACCCTCGGTAGGGGGAGCTTGGCTTGTGCACCAAAATGAAAAGGTACCAGAGGATAATACTGACAGGGAGCTCAGCACTTTACAAGTTGTTCCCAAAGTGCTCCCTGCTTAATTGTCTACAATTTTATGAAGCACGTATCAAATATTAGTATATTTATCACTGAAAGGAGAAAATGGAGGCTCGAAATGGATGAGTTGCTCAAACTGGAAATGAAACTGGGATTGTAACGTATCTTTATACCAGCAGTCTTCATCTGGAGAGTTTACCAAACACACACCTATGCCCCACTCCAGAGAGGGCAGTTTGTTAGGCCCAGTGGGTCGGTGGTGGGGCCTGAGCATCTGCATTTTTAAAAAGTCCTGGGGATGCAGAGGCTGAATACTGCTCTCTCCCAAATCTGCCTCCTGTCCCAAAGGCATCAGATCACGGACTATTTGTAAGGTACTGTAGACAACAGGAAAGAAAAAAAAAATGCAGGTGTACTCCTGAGGTCCTGTATGGGAAATAAGGCATTTACGGAAACCATTAGAAAAGAGGTGCTTTCTGCTAAGTGTGTACATAGGAACATGTAGTGTGGTCACATGCACGTAACCAGATGGAAAGGCAGGGGAGCAGTCAATTAGTCAATTAGGACTGGTACTGGAAGTCAGGAGGACACAGACACTACTTAATGAGGCAGGGTTGCAGATGAAAGGCCAGGGAGTCAGTGCGGACAACAGACCATGGGTCGCATGCCACCCCGAGCAGCTTTCTGGCCATGGAGAAAGGCACAGTCATACTACTTCAAGCTGCCTAGAGTCTCTCCTGGGGAGAAGGTATCTGCCTGCAGAGGGGTTAAGAAGAGGATTCTGTTGCAAAGCCAATGGTGAACTGGGAAGAAAATCTGAGGTTAAAAAAAATGTCCACTCACAGAGAGAGAGATGTTCTAAAGATAAAAAAAAGTCTGGGTCTCAAAAATAAATCTCAACAGGTCTCACTGCTTAAAAATTCTCCTTTTCACTGTCAACTTCCAAAGTTGTATCTCTAGCTCTGATATTTTCTGAACTCAGAGCCCAAATAGCCCAATTGCCTATTCCATACTACCACTTGAAGGTTTTAAAATCGAATCTCAAACATAACTGGATTACTAGCAAACCCTGCCCACAAAACCTACTGCTCTGGCAGGCCCCCTCTTCAGTAAAAGGCAGCTCCCACCTCCTGGTTGCAGACCCAAGGCCTCAGTTATCCACCCTGGCCTCCTCTCTAACTCTATGTTCAGTCAGCCTGGTCCAGCCTTCCACACTTACGCACGCAGATCACTGCCTTCTTGGATACACTGGAGCTGCTCCAGCCTCAGGTCTCTGGCCCGGCTCTGCTGCTGGCCCCCCTTCCCAGCCATCTGTGGAGATGGCTTCGTTACCTGCTTCTGGTCTTTCCCCACACCGCCTCCTCAGCGGGGCTTCCTGACCACACTGCTGTTGTTCCCACCTCTTGTTTCCCTTCCTTCTTCTCAGGGCCTGCACCTCTATACGACATTCTGCAAGTTACATTTTCCAGTGTGTCTTACGCTACCTATCACTAGAATATAAACTCCTTAGAGCAGGGATCTTTGCCCATTTTGTTCACTTCTATGACCCCAGAAAGAAACAGTAATGCCAAGCTACATTAGGTGCTCAATATCTATAGTATAGGTTGAGCATCCTTAATCTGAAAATCTGAAATCCCAAATTCTCCAAAATCTGAAACCTTCTGAGTGCTGACATGATGCCATGGTGGAAAATTCCACCCACAGCTTCACGTAACAGGTTGCATCCAAACCACAAGTACACTAAAAATATTGTAGAAAATTAACTTTAGGCTATGTTTGTAAGGTATATATGAAATAAAAATGAACGTCATATTTACACTTGCACCCCATCCCCAGAATACCTCTTTTATATATACATTTATGTAAGTGTTCTAAAATCTGAAAGAGATCTAAATTCTAAAACCTCTCTGGTCACAAACATTTCAGACAAGGTATAGGCAACTTGTATTAAAGTTATATGAATATAGGGAACGAGAATGGGAATCAAATTTCCAAAACGGACATTAAAGGGGTTGGATATATATAAAACACATATATAATCTAGATATAATCTCTCTATATAAAATCATACTATACATCTTTCCTTAAACAGTCATTGTGGAAAGGAAGATTTTAAGGGTGCAGAGAGGGCAAAGGTTGGCAAATATTGTTGGTTTTGCTGCCATGGAAAAATATGTAAACGATGAGCGTGGCCAAGTTCCAACACCATTTGACTTATGGATACAGAAATTCAAACTCCATATAGTTATTACAAGTCATAAAACATTATTTTAAAAGTGTTTCTCTAACTAATCAAAATACATAAGAGCTTTCTTCGCAGGGCAGACAAAACCAGCTGCAAGCTGGATTTTCCAGGGCCTTAGCTTGCTGACTCCTGATCCAGGATTATAAGATTATTTGACATTTCTACAGAGGCTGAAAAGAGGAAACACATCCAGGAGGAAATACAGGCAGAAAGACCTCAAACAGGTTATCAGCAGAATGAAAAGCAGGCCCTTTGATCAAAACTCTCAGGAAATGTACTGGATCAGCAAGTGAACCAGAGTCAGCCTTCCTTAGGCACAGTGAGGCGAGCGGCGGGCCGGTCGTGAACCGTGGGAGTTCTCGCAGTGTGACTGGGTCATAACTGTGCTAGAGAGAGCTATTTATATGATTTTGAACGAAGCTCGAGGCATATTCTGGTGCTTTTTACTTCTATGTTAGGTGAAAAACTGCCTACAAAAGCCTTCCTCCCACCCAAAATACTAACTGTTAGTTGGTGACTGATCCTCTGAAATATTAAGATGAATCATATATGCTCTTTTCACAGTGCAAAAAGAGATAATTTTAAAACTCTGAAAATGTCACTTTGCGTAGTCACAAACCACACAATAGAAAAGCTGCCCAGTTTTAAAGTTGTAAATAAATAAAACCCCGTTCCTGTGTGGAAAGCTTGTTCCTTGTTTGGACTGAGAAGCTTCTTTAGGACTTGCCTCCATGCTGGCTGGTGTGCAAACTAAAATGTGAAAACGTGTTCAGTCGCACAGTCTGGAGCTGGAAGGCAGCCTTTGTTCCCGTACCTCTTCCCTGGGGCCCCTCATTTCTGATAAACCACAAGCTCAGCCCCTCTTCTCTCCAGCAGCGGCTCTTCTCACCTACAAGGAGCCGGTAGCCTTCCTGACCTTCCTGGCTTGGACTGCCTTGGCTAGAGGCACCAGCTGCCAGGCGGGTTCGGTCTCTACCCCAGCCCAGGAAAGGGCTCCCGCGTTTCTTTCTTCATACTGCATGGAGAAACAGGTATTTCTGTCTTTGATCCCTAAGCTCTGTTTTCTTTCTCTTGTTACTAAACAGGTTACTCCCCACCCACACCTCCCCACTCCCTTTTTCTGCAACTTCATCAGTTTTCCACATTGCACAGTTTGGCACAGAAGGAGGAACCACATCAAATGAAGGAATGCAACCGCAAAAGCCGCCTTGAGAGACAGGGCCCCAGATTTTTTTTTTTGTCAATTTACCGTTTTTGGACTTGTTCTCCCATAATCAAATCCTCCCTATCGTGTTAACAATGCGGTGGTGTGTCAAAACATTGGAATTCTGCTTCTATCAGCAACCCAGAGCTTAATAGGAAAATGAAGCAACAAAAATGTTGGGCTTACTGTTAACCTCAGGGTAGGCCTGTAGTCAAGATGGGAATGTTTGCTTCTCTAGGATACCTGGGCTAAACTGTCAGTCTTGTGGGAGCTCTAGGTTGTCAGCAGAGGCCAAAGGCAGTGCCTTGACCATCACGTAGGCCAGTTTCTAAAGCAAGAGGGCCGATCACTCCAAGTGCCAAAGCTGAAGCACAAAAAGGCCCAAAATTCAGTAAGCCAGAGAAGAGTTCAGACTGAAGTACTGAATTTTCAGACACATTCAAATTCCTGGCAGCAATGCCCTGGTTTGGCTCTGTGACACTCATGTCTGTAGTTATCATCAACAGGCTAATGTCAAGTGGTGTTTTTTTAGTTAGTTCATTGAAGTTTTGTGTTCAACATATAAACCATTCAGGTGCTAAAATAAGGTGCCACAATTTCAAATCAGAAAGAAACTGTATTCTGTGTCTTCAGGATATGAGTGATATAGTTAGTGCCTAGCAAGAGCTGGCAAATATTTATTAACAAAAAATATACCAGTTAGAGGTAGAACACTTGATTTTTGGCAACATTCATCCTGATTTATTTTTTGATAACTTGGTAAATTAAGTGGTTCATAAAGTAAAGACAGGTGTTTGTGCTGTTGTTTGGTTTGGTTTATATGTCATCTTGGTTAATGGTGGACTCAGGCTGCTTGAACATTTGTACAGCATATAAGCCATCGATAGCTGAGGTACTCAGCAGTGATTTTCCACCTTTATCTGCGCCCCACCCCCAGCCAAGTAAAGAGATCTTCCTCCAGAGATTGCCCAGGAGATGGGGTGAAATAGGAGAAATAGCTACCACCCAGCCCTGTTCTACAGTAGCCTATTAGAACCTCAAGATGGAGAAATGTGTTATCAGAAAAAATAAATAATCAACAAAAATCACATTCTGATGTGAACTAATAGGATAGATTTTCCAAGTGGCCCACCTTAGTGGAAGAAATATACTGTGTCAAACATACAAAGGAAGAATCCTCAATCCGTAGACATTTAAAGACCTCAGCTGATAGGCAAAACTGTTGTTCTTCCAATTTGGGCAACACTCATCCTGGCCCCAGCTCCATCTTCAAGGGCCAAATCATCCATGTCATACCAGGAGCTCGTTGTCTGTAGTGCCCCCCCAACTCCCACTTCCACTCTACATACCAGTGATGGCACATGTGCCACAGCAAGCTGTGTGCATCACTGAAAGCTCTAAAAGGTTCGCTATCGCTATCATATGCCACAGCTGCCCAGCAGGAGCGTGAGGATGACAGAGTAAAGGGGAAGAAAGGCAGAGCTTGCTTAGAAAGGCCCCGCTCCCCAACTCTGCAGCTGAGGAGCCAGACCCAGGGGCTTGGCCCTGGTGCCAGCTACTGCCCAAGAAATGCCCTTGCAGGTAAATATAGGTTGCTGCTACACTGCTGAGGCGGGACGCACACACTGGATGGGGAGCTCCTAGGACCCGCCACCCGTCCAGGCAGTGTGCTCCAAAACCACCTGGCAAGCAGGGGGAGCTATTTTTTAGAGTAGACTGGGGAAAGAAAATCAAGAACAAACATGATAAAAAGGACATTTGAGGATTTGGAGAGATGAGGGATTGAGGAGGCTATAAATGTAGTCAGCATTTTAACAAAATTAAGATGTATTGCATAGATTCATGTCATTTAGCAAGCATTTTATCTCACCAAATAAATTGTTTACTTACTAATAGAGAAAGTGGGAGTTCAGTTCTGTTAATAGCCATCTGTGCAAGCTGGGAGCCTGCTTCTGAATATAATAACTAATGTACCTGTATTCTTTATTTTTTTAAAAAGTTATTTTCAATATTACTTTTATCTAATTATTTAAAACAGATGATTCTGAACAGCCATGGAGATAAAAGGTCATACATTCTCAAAGGCTGCAGGACAGGCCAGGAGTGAGGAGGGGCACCAGGAAGCCAGGGGAGTCTAAGGCACTTTGGACTCAGGAGCCTGGGATTGTGGGGTATGATCACTCCAGAACCGGAAGTGCTGGCTTTCTCTAAGCCTGTGGCACAGGATGCAGCAGCAGAAGAGAGTCTCAGGAAAGGAACTGAGTCTGGGAAACGTAGATGAGGCCAAGGCCATTTAACTGGCCAAGTATAACTGAGGTAGGTCTAATAACTGTTTTGGAAATCACTTTCTTGGTCGCGTGAGAGAATTTTGACTATTACTTTCTTAAGCTTTCAAAACACAACACTCAAACTTTACTAATCAAATATTTTAGCAGAAGAGGAACTTAGTTTACATCCTAGCTCTGCAGGATGTGAACGCATCAACACTGCATCAGTGGCATCAATGGACATGAAGTAATGTCACCCTGACTCACATAGAAGCAGGACAGGTTGACCGGAACCAGCATAGTTAATTCTCAGCAGTCCTGGTATTCTTCAACAGGAACATTCCCACAGAATTCCTGTACAGCCACCTACAGTCTTAGAGGAGAAAGGAAAGAAGGATCCACAAGTCTGGGCCACTTAGCAATGTGAGCACCAGAGTCTACAGGGTCCAACACAGAGCTTCTAGACATTTGCAAGGGACCTTAGCTCATTGCAGCACCTCCTTTTTCCAGCCAGACCCAAACTGCTTCTCAATACAGGCTGAGGCTAACTCCGGATAACTCACTTCTGTGAAAACCTGAAAGCTCCCTCATTTCACTAGGAGCCCCTAGTGGGGTCAAGGTGCTTCTGTAGCAAAGGGAGCCCCAAGCTCATTCATAACATGTCCTCAAACCACTAAGCTGCAAGTATGCTGGTGGTCTGAGCAAATTCAACATATAGATTAGGCATAATCTAGATGACTGTAGCCTTCTAGGAAGCAGGAAGACTGCAGCCAAATATAAGAGAAAATAAATGACAAGTTCATGAGAGTTTAAATAACTTGCACATCAGTGGCCCAGGGAGCTCAACACATTATAGCGAAATCTTCCAATGGAGGACACCACGTGGCCAGTAGAAATAATAAGAGTACCCTATAGGTAGGCACTGACTGAGAAAAATAACCAGGAAACATTGTTAAAGAAAAAAAGAAACATGCAGAATAGGATGTAACATACATTTTAGTGACTAACTTAGGGCAACAAAAGTTTTAATTAATTAATTAATTTTAAAACACCCTAAACTACTTTAATAGAGACAACGCTGTAAACACAGTAAATCTTTGTACTTTGCATTTTTCAGTAAATCATGTTTCCCCTCTGTCCTTTGACTGAGGCTCAGACTTGAAGCTCCTTGCCCAAGGAAGAAGGCAGCGCCACCCAGTCAGACAAACCTGGGCAGAGGGAAGGTGGAGGCACTGGGTGGGCACAGAAGGAAGCCAAAGTGGCCAGGAGAGAGATTCATAGAGAATAGTACCTGCCTGGGTATGTGGGGATGGTAAAAGAGCAGCAACTCCAGATTTAAGGAGGAAATCCAAACAGAGTGGAGTTTTTGCCCCACTTCCTTCTTGGCCATCAAAGAGGTCATTCAAGTCCTGAGTGCACACATCCCACCAGTGCCCTCTAGGCTGCTTGCCCTAGCTACTAGGTAGGCTTTGACAATCTCTGAGCTTTTCTGGTGTCCAACAAAGGTATGACCAGCTAACTCTGAAATATTTTCTAACTCCAGCATTCTATCTGGCCTCGTATTTGGATTCACAGAGCTAGGAGAATGCCTTGTTAAAGGCAGCCTAAAAAATCCTCTAACAACAGAAAGAACCAACCCCTAATGTTGATATCTACAAATACAGTGCCTTATATGGCAAAAGGAACTTTGGCAAAAGATGTAACATAGGTTAAAGACCTTGACATACAAGATTGTCCTGGATTATTTGGTGGGCCTTATGTAGTCCTTTAAGGACAGCAGTCCTTTAAAGTGGAAGAGGAAAACAGAAGAGTGGGTAAGAGATATATGATAGATGGGGCAGGAAAGATCTGAGGCATAAGACGGACTGGACCTGCCATTGCTGGCTTTGAAAAAGCAAGAAGGGGCGATGACCCAAAGAAGACAGGAGGCCTCTAGCAGCTCAACTGATCCCCAATAAGGCCATGAATCTCAGATCTGCAACTGCGTGGGACACTTCTTCAAAAGTCCAAGTGAGTGAAAGCCAACAGATTCTCTAGGAGCCTTCAGGAAGGAAAGCAGCCCCCAGCGCCTTGCTTTTATCTAGTATGCCCTACACTAAACTTACCGAGCTCTAGGATAATAAACTGTGTTATGATGCTAAACTTGTGTAATTTATTACAGCAGCACTAGAAATATAACAGCACTCAATATACAACTGTTTTTTTAAGGAAATGTGATGAACTGATGCTATCTTTGTTTATGCTACAAAGCAAGTCAGGATAACGATGGTATATGTCTCACTGAATAAAACAGAATCAGTAAGTCTCTTTCTGATATAAATACATAAGTGGACAAATAAATGTGGAAAGCTTTCCTTTATAGTAAGATGCCAACTAATGAATGTGGAGTAAAAGATGAGGCTAGAGATTCACCAAGGGAAGTTAAAATTAGGGGGTGAGTATCTCATCAAGATTTTGACATAGTCCCCACAAATCTCTAAATGGTACCATTACAGTAAAGACCTTGTGGACACAACCCAGTGATCTAAGCTGACACTGTCAATCCTGGAACACTGGCATCGCGCACCTTCTGATACGATACTTGGGACATGACATCATGTCTGCCGCACAGCTGCCAAAACTGGTGACATGAATCTAATCATGAGGAAGCATCAAATGAACGCAAATTAAGGAACAAAATAACCAGCCTGTACTTTTCAAAACATCAAAGTCAAGAAACATAAAGACTGAGAAACTGTTCCAGACTAAAAAAATACAGAGACGTGACAACTGAAGGCAATGTGTGATCCTGGATTGGATCTTGGACCAGGGTTAAAAATAGCTCAAAGAGATATTATGGGAACAAGTGACAAAATTAGACTACGGATTGTGGATTAGATAATAGCACTGTGTCAGTGGTACATTTCCTGATTTGATCACTGCACTGCGATTATGTAAGAGAATGCCCATGTTCTTAGGAAATACATTCGGAAGCATTTTATGGGTTAAGCGTACCGCGTCCCCAGCTTGCTCTCATACGGCTCCAAACCATAAGCATGAGCACAAATGAAACTACAGAGGAAACAATACGGCGAAGGGAGCCAAACGCAGACAAGGGGGCCTCTGGGAAGGAAGCGTAGGAAAAGCCCCTCCTGCTGTTTCTGCAACTTCTTCCTATACGTGTAAAAATCAACACAAAAAGTTATCCCCAAATCCTGTAAATTATTTTTTTTTCAATTCTTAGGCTTTTTAATAGAATCACTCATATGACACATATAGAGAATTTTAGGGAAAGAACACATGCATTCAGTGAGTTTAATTTTCTCTTACGGTAATGTAATGTACGTGATTTTTTCATTTAATTTTATTGTAGAAGACTGGGCAAGCAATAAATAGCTATCTGTAGACTGAATATCAAGTAATTTGCTTTTAGTAAGAAAAATCAGTATCCCAAATAAAGGCATGATGACACATAAATTATATGAAATAAAAGCATTTTAAAAATTAGCTGAAGTAAAAATGACCCATAAAAATGAGGTAGTTAATAGCCCTTGCTCTAGAATTGAGCTGGCCACATGCATTTGATTACTTCTATTTTTTTTTTTTTTTGCGGTACTGGGGATCGAACTCAGGACCCTGCGCTTGCTAGGCAGGCGCTTAGTCCACTGAGCTATATCCCCAGCCCCTGCCACATGCATTTGAAATCCAATTTGGAGCTGGGCATGGTGGTGCACGCCTATAATCCCAGCACTCAGGAGGCTGAGACAGGAGTATCTTTGCAAGTTGGAGACCACCCTGGGGTACAAAGTGAGCTCAAGGCTATTCTGAACTGCAAAAGAGGCTGTAAAAGAAAGAAAGAAAGAAAGAAAGAGAGAGAGAGAGAGAGAGAGAGAGAGAGAGAGAGAGA
>PVLD010020719.1:0-33244 GCA_004027595.1 Dinomys branickii | reverse complement strand
TAATTGATATTGGGTTGTTCAGGATTTTTACATCTTCCTGATTCAATTTTGGCAATTTGTACCTTTCTAGGAATCTGTCCATTTCTTCTGTATTTTCTATCCTATGGGAATACAGATTTTCAAAGTAGGTATTCATGATCTTTTGTATTTCTTTTGGATCTGTAGTGACTTCATCCTTTTCATTCCTTATTGCATGAATTTGAGATCTTTCCCTTCTTTTTTTGATAAGGTTGGCTAGGGGTTTATCAATTTTATTTGTTCTTGAATGAACCTCTTATTACAAATATCTGGAGCAGAAGAAAAAGGCAGATGTCTAACATTATATTATAAACAATTCCAGTTTTACATTTCGGAATATTGTACATTTTGAAGACGTGAAGACATTTAATACACCATGAAATTAGCAATAACAAATTTTCATTATTTTTTTCTTACTTTAGTTTGGTACCGAATAACATCTTTTAATCAGAAAACCTTACTGTCTTATTTTTTGAAAATTAAAAAATATAAATTTTCTGACAATGACCAATGTAAACATCACAATAATATATTTTGAACAGTATTTATTGAGGTGTCTCCCATAAGGCTATGAAGATCATTGAGGCTCCTTATTAATGAACAAAAACTGGTTAATATTTTTCCAGGCAGCTGCTTTTTTATTCACCAACTGGAGTCCTGTTCAATAATCTCTCTCCACCTTAAAGGATTTTTACTTAACTGTCTTAACCCATTTTTAGTACTAAGAACACCAATCATAATTTGACACATCAGTTTTGAACAGTGTGAGACTCTCAAGTTACAATATATCATGACATTTATAAGACCAAGTTTAACATAATTTCGACCAGCCGCCAACTTTGTGGAAGTATATCCTTAATTTAGATAATATTTATCTATAAGCCAAATCAGATTACAGACAATTGCTTCAAAAATCAAAAAATATAAAAGAAAAATTTGTTGAGCTCAAATAAAACAGCTGTTTACAGATAGGACAGAGACAAACAAAAACACATACACAAGACAATTTGTTTATAAATTCAGAGTGCACTCAAATATACTTTTGGCCACATTGAATTATAATAATTTTTTAAGTTTGAAATTATAAGACTAGTCAGAACTTTGCTTCTTTTTGATAGGTCAATTAGCAGAGATCTCTTATAAAAAGAATTTGGAAAAAACAAAAACCTTTTACCTTTACTCTGTCTTAAGAATACCAGCAACTTTCATGTCTCTTTCTGTAGCTTCCAGCTTAGACACCATCTTCACACACTGTCACATACTCAGATCTTCCGATCGCTCCTGTGATCTCTCTCTGTAAAACTTACTAAAATTCAAGTTAATATTATCACTTATGTAGAATTCTTCCCCCTTTTTTTTGTTTTATTTAGTAGCCTTTGTGGAATCCTTTTGTAAGACTACACAGCAAAGATATACCTAAAGAAATTATGGACATTTAGGCCAGTCTTTGAGAACTGCAGTTGGTTAGCAATCCTGGTTGTAGCACCCCTGTAGGAAGTAAGCAAGCATTAACATCTCTGAAGTCTTGCAATGACCTCCATTTACCTGATTTCTTTGGAATAACAAAGTTCTAACTGTAAGCACAGACACATCCACCCAAGTGTTAATTAGGCCTTCAAAATATTTTCCATTTATCTTTAGAAAACACATAGGCCTGTTTTTAGTTATTTCTTGTGAAAAATAGATTTCTTTCTTTGTATTCTTGTTCTGAGGATCTCGCTCTCTCACCAGCTGCCTGTATGTAAGAAAAGAAGGCTTAGCTATAGGTAACAAAATCAACTGTGTTAAATACTCTCCTTGTTCAAAGACGCAGAGATCCATGGCCCATACAAAAACTTGTATCTCCTTTTGATAATCACCATCAACCACACTAAACATAATCATTATTTGTATTTTTATTTATATTTTTAATTTAAATTACTTATATTTTTTATTTATTTAATTTATATTAGCTTTTTCTAGTACAAGATCAATTGTTCCCTCAGAGGAAAGGTCTTAAACTCCTGTGGGAATTGGGATAGTTTTTTTTTTTTTTTATCCTGGATAGGAGTGACTCTGCAAGCTGCAGGCCGATCTCTTCCTGCGCTTTGGAATTTAATAGGCATGTAAAGAAGAATCTCATGATTAGCATTTTATTGGCTTCCAGCTGGGAAGCAAGCAGGAGTGTTAGCTATTTCCCCTTTTGTGGCTGTTTGTCCCTTTAAAACTTGTAAATTTCTAGATAGAGCCACATAGGTTGTTCTTTAGAATAGCTCCTGCTTCGGCTGGGTGATGCCCCTTTGTGTGCAGAAGCCTCTGCTGAGAGCTCTTTTGTATTTTGGCAAGGTCCATTTCAGAGACTATTGGCTGTTTGCTCTGTAATGGACTTAAAACAGAATGAACTCAGTTCCAATTTGAAAATGTCCCAGGGGAATTGACTTTTTCTACGCAAACCTTGGAGCAGCCGTATGTAACTTCACTCCTCAACTGATAATCTGGCTCATTTTTACTCCTGGATAAAACAGCTTTTCACAGTGGGCAGACTTACCCCTATTCCTTGTGAAATGCGTCTCTTCCCTCACTTCTCAGGAGTCCAGGGCAAAGTATTCTTCCTGTGAAGGCCTTCTCTGTCTCCCACACTTTCCAATCTAGGTAGACTTCCTTGCCAGAATTAAAAAATGTGTCCAGAGATTTAAAAGCCCTGTGTTGGGTGCCAGAATATCGAAGACCAGGTTAAACAACCCTAAGTTATTGTAGGCTGATCAGGCCTGCAATCTCCCAAGCAAGTGGACAGAGGAGGGCATAAATAAAAAATGAGAAAATGGAATATGATTTCAGGGCTTCCAGGAGGGACTAATTCCTTTCCAGCCTCTATTCTCTGAATTAGCCAAAGACTTTTCTGGGTCACACATTTTTATTAGGTTTACAAATAAGAGAGGGGAAATGCTGAAGAAAATGCAGGAATCTGGGCAGGCCTTGGGAATCTTTTCAAGGACTCCTCCAGGTAATATTATGTTAATTTAGGAGCATTATGTTATCTCCAGGAAGGCGTTCACAGCAGGGCTGCAAGCCATAGTTTCCTTAAAGTTAATGGAAGTAGGAGCCAGATGCCTCACCTGCAGTCACCTTGTCCTTGAGGCATCACCGTGTCACAGGCCAATATAGGCCTCAGCAGTGACCAGCGACTCAGAGAGGTTCATTTACTATGAATCAGCTGCCCATCTGCAGACAAAGTGCCTAAGCTTTGGACAACTCCCAAGTAATTATGAAAAGCCAATTGATTAACATTAAATCCTGCTCAGAGCTGCTTCGTAGTGGTCCCCCAAAGCCTCCAGTGTATCTCTCCTTTTCACCCTCTTCCAAATCTTGATTGTTGAACACGGAAGAGGCTATGTGCAGCAATTGGGTCACAGGGCTCTAGAGACCCCTCTGAAGATTTTGTGATTTTTGCCAAACATCTGGGGCTGGTTGGCTGGGAAATGTCCCATCAGTGCCTGTCCCTCCTCGGAAGATGGACCTAAGTTTATATATGTATGTGAACCCTTACCTCATTGGCTATGAAAAAGAGGTGCATTTTCCTTTTTGCCCTGTGCAACCTCTCTTGCCTTTTCATAATTAACAGTTTTCCTAATGCATCTTTTATTCCCATGATAACAGTAGTCATTACTTTACACCCTGTGTCTAATCTACCTGCAGTATTATAGTCCCACTTTGGTTCTGTCAGAGGGACACTAACCCTCTGTGGGGTGATATCTTTCCCTTTCTGTGGCACATTGTTCATCTGTGCAGCTCTTAGCCTCTTCTGTGATTCTTTGTTTTTCATCTGGAATACATACAGCAAATTGCCAGGATGTTGGACATCTCAGCATGAGAGGTCAAAAGCAAGGGACAAAGTTTGAAACCCATGTGCAAACCTCTTACAGTCTTCTGAGAATTCGTCTACATGTTCTGTGCCTTGTTGGGTAGTTATCACTGAAAAGGGAGCTTTGGACTCGAGTAATTCTCTCCTCTGTGAACTCTCAGGGTAAGAAAGAGCTGTGAGTTAGAAGGGAAAGAAGCTCCACACTGAAGATGTTCTGTGGGGCTTGGATGTCTGAAAGGCACAGGTAGGGGACTGGAGAATATTTGTGTGTTGGTTACTTTTCTCTTGTTCCTGAGACAAAATACCTGATGCCCAGAATTAAGGAAGGAATAGTTTATTTAGCTCACAGTTTATGGAGCTTTCAGTCTCTAATCAGCTGGCTCCAAGGCAGAGTGGCACCTGGCAAAGGGCAACTGTTTATTGTGGTGGAAGCCAGCAAAAGCAGCAAGAACAAAAGGGAGGAGCAGGCGGGGGGAGTGGCAGCAAGCAGCCTCTTTCCCTCCCTTATATTATATGCAGGCTGCCCACCCCAGGGCAGATGTAGCACTCACACCCATAATCCCAGCATTTGACCATGGATCAGTCAAAACCTAGAAGCTTGCCCCATGACTGCATGAGGCTGTGGGGGGACATCCAGACACAACCATAACAATTAGGTGTCTGGGAAGCTAGCTGGTGATGAGGTTCTGAGCCCCTTGAGGAAGACTGGACTGGCCTATGAATTATAAGGAGGAGGTGAAGGAGACCTCCCAGTGTGCTTTCTTTCATTAAACTGATGGGAAATATCCATATGTCCATGAGATCTACTCCTCAATGATATCAATCTCCCATGGGGGATTCTCTTTAAGGATCATATTTTGTGGACCTTTGCAGAGGGATTTTTTTGATAGAAAGTTATAAACATCTGAACATGAGATCTTAGACCACTTTTCTTCTGAAGAATAATATTGAACTTAGACTGCCATTCCCTGTTTCTCTCCACCCTCTAATTTATACTGAAGGCAAACTTTTATTGCAGTAGAACATATGTTGCTTAATTCTCGGAATGTCAGGGTCAAACTGTTTACAGTCATTAAGGGTGCAGCCTGATGGTGAGGTAGATGGGATCAGGAGAGTGTTTCCCATGGTCCTTTGTGGCACCTATGGAAAGGAGAAAAGGAGAGAGAGACTCTGGCATCCTCCTGAGGATGTCCCTACAGAAGGACAGAGACCTCTTGAGCTTTGGGGTATCCCTCTAGAGGTTCAAAGTTCCTACCAAATGTCTCTGGTGAAGTGGATAGAACTGATACCTTTTATTTATCAATATCTTCATAGCCTGTGGCCCACTGTGACTCCTTAAAGACAGGCTAGAGTCCCCTATTCCAACTAACCAGTTGGGAAACAGTATTCTTCCCATTTACTCTGAAAATGGATTTACTCTGCAATTTCTTTTGTAGTTCAAAGGAACAAGGAGTAGATTTGTCCGTATTTGGAAGGGAAGATGGAAGGGGGTCCATATGTTCTCCAAAAGTGGAGACTATAGCTCCTGTCCCTAAGCATGAACTGTTGTCTAGGGAACAATCAGGGAACCTAGAAGAAAGTTGAATTGGGATGGCCCCCTGGGGTTCTGGGAAAGGGGACATGAAGCAAGTGCCTTATTAAGACAGTCAGAGACAAAGACCACCTGGAGAGGCCCACATGAGACTTTGATTACAGTAAGTACAAGAGGGGCAGTGGGGGGGGCAGGTGGCTACTGAACAAGGTGGCCAAGTCACTGAAAGTTGTCCCCAAAGGAGAAGGAAAAAACTGAATGAAGTGTCTGGGAAGAAAAGAGACACATTAAGTTTAGATCATACAAACACAGAGTGTAGATCTGCACAGAGCGTAGAAGTGGTCTTGCGTTTGATGAAGCCTAAAATGTTCCATTCCACGACTGGGTTCTCGTGTCTCAGGAGTCAACAACTGATGGGCTCCTTAATGGCTCATAACTGTTTAAACTGTGTTTGCAACAAGCAACTAAAGGCACCAAAGGGCAAGCAAACAGAAAAGAAGAGAGGAGAGAGAAAAATTCCCCTAAGGGGTTTTACCTCCTGGCTAGCTCACCAGAAATGTTGCTGGGGGTTGTAACTGTATAAGGTTCTTTGCATCCTGAACAAAGAGTTCAGCAGGACACACAGAAGTAGGGGTGAAAGCACAGATTTATTAGCAAGGATCTACTCCTCAGCTTGGGGATGGGCCTATGCAGAGCTCACAGCCCCAAAGAAGCCAGGTGTCAGAGCCTATGTGAGGTTTTACAGGGAGGGAGCACCTCATGGAACACTCTGGAGCTGTTCTCTCCAACTGGGGGTCAGAGCTCTCCTTTCTGTGGAAGAGGGAGTTCCTGGTCCTCCGTAGTTATGTGAAGAACTGTTATGTCACCTAAAGCCCGCGTGGGTGGAGGGGCAAATCTACAATGTACATGAAATACAACTGATTACCATGGAGTTAGGGTCATGCGGGGTGTTCAGGGTGTCCTGCAGTGCACATCCCCAGGCCTGACTTAGCTGTTAGAGGCAGTGCTCTGGGTGAGGGCACATCTTGGCCCCCAGAAGCCCATCACAATGCACCCTCTTTCCCAGCGCTGGTTTATCTGTTAGGACAAGGTGCTCTGGCAGTTTGGGGACAGTGGTGTCCTCTTTTTCCCTCTGCCCTTCAGACCTCCTCCTTCCAGGAATTTCTCCCCTCTACCTTCAGCCTCGTGGTGGCCCCAGCCCTCTTCACCCATGCAGCCACACCTTGTATTAAATCACTTTGTAGGAGACACCTGTGTGGCTCCTCTGCTCCTCCTAGATGCTCTCAGTCCCTACTCGGGATGGCTGTGTCCAGCATTCCCTTCCTCTGATGGTTCAGTGAAGGTTGTTGACCCCAGTAACATTGAGTAAGCGAGCGCCCCCATTCCTGAGCCTCAGGGAAGAGGATGCTGACTCTCCGGGACTGTCTGCTTGTGTGTACAAGGAGGAGCTCAGCTCCCCCAACGCACTTCATCATGTGTGCGTCTCAGGGGCGGCATCACTCTCTCGCTCAGTCACTCTGCAAAGCTTACTACGTGTCTGTAAGGCTCTCCGTGCTGTGCTGGGGCAGGGGGAGAATGAGGCAGTGACCAAGCTGTGTCACTTAGGATTCGCCAGGACCAAGCGGGAGAGTAAACGGTGACAGCGTCAGGGGTAGCAGGTGGAGCTACGGGAGCCCTGGGCGAGGAGCTGCGTCCCAAGTGCTCCTGGCTGCCAGGGCATTCTCCTTCTGTAAACACTCGCTCTCTTCCCGAGAAGTGCCCTTCTGGCTCTTTCTGCCTTTCATCTCCCGTCTCTGACAAGTTTTAAAACAACAGTCTAGACCTGCCGTCTGTACCTCCCCGGATTCTGTTTATGCGCAGCTGTGCTCTGATTTCTCCCGTGCCTGCCGCCCCCACTGCTCTGTGCAGGCTCCTGCAGGGGTGACGCAGGGAGCAGTCGGGAGTGGAGAAGAACGCGGGGTTGGGGGGTGAGACGGAGAAAGGAAGCCGCGATGAAAATCACGTTGCCGACCTGGGGAGGGGCGCATCTCTTAACAAGACCGTATTATCATCCTCCAAAGACACTTCTGATCAACGATTTCACGTATTTTAGAAATAGGGTCCTTGTTTTGTAATTGTAACTGGGACGTTTACAATATTCTGGCTACACATTTTGTTTGTTAAAGATGCAGAAACCCAAAGTATAAATATAGAGCAAAATGAAAAGTGATGACAGAAAACAGGGAGGCAGGTATTTGCAAATGGGAAGCACAGGAGATGGCAGGGGGAGGGAGGGGAAGGGAAGGGGAGGAGAAATCCAAGCTGCTCCCTGTCCCCGCGCCGGCGCCCCACGGGGAGCAATCGTTCTGCCAGCATGGGCTAAAAAATAAAAATTGGAAAAAAATGCCTTTCGTATATTTTCTCTGTCTGTGACTTGCATTTCGTTTTCTTTTTCTTTGATTTCTTTGAACAGTGTTAAGGGAAGAACCAAATTTTTAAGTTTGACAAAATCAAACTTAGCAAATTTGTTTGTGGGTCATTCTTTCTGGGTGGTATGGGAGATCTTTTCTTAGCCCAGGGTCACAAAGCTTTTAGCCCATATGTTCTTCTAAAAATATACAATTTTAGGTTTTACTGACATTTTTATACATTTGAGTCTTTTTTATAAATAATTTGATGTAAAGATTTCGGTTAAAATTTTTGGTATAAGTTTGTCTGGTCATTGTAGCATTATTTGATGAAAAGACTTTTTACTGAGTTCCCCCGGGGGTTTGTGAAGAAATCGGTGACCACACGTGTGGGTGACTTCTGTGCTTTGCATGTCCGTTATCTTTCTTTTCAGCGACACCCACTTTATTCTTGTAGCTCACCAGGAGGGGCTGAGATCAGTGACTGTGGATCTCTACCACTGCTCTCATATCTTGAGCATATTTTCCTGTCCTTTACTTTTCCATACAGATTTTCTCTGGGTCAAGATCTATCAATACACCCTAACAGGATTTTGAAAGGAATCATGTTGAATTTATGGATCAAATAGGGAACTGTAACAGCACTGAGCCTGCTAACCCATGAGCTTGGCCTATCTCTCTGTTTACTTAGTTTTTATCATATAACTTTGTACACACTTTGTTTTATACCTATTTTATGCTTTGTGTATATTTTATTAAAAGTAGTACCTTTTTGAATTCAACTTCTAGTCATTGCTAGTATACACAAGTATAACTTCTTTTTGTATATTGATCTTATCTGTGATTTTCTCAGACTCCCTTATTAGCTTTTTGGGGATAGAATCTAGGGTTTTTTTTTACATTGACAATCATGTTGTCTTTGAATAGAATCAGTTTTATGTTTTCCTTTTCAATCTATATGCCTATGTCTTATTTATATATATTTTGATTATTTATTTATTTTTGTCTTTTTAAGACGGGGTCTCACTATACAGTTCAGGCTGGCCTTGAGCGCACTTTGTAGCCCAGGATGGCCTTGAACTTGCAATGATCCTCCTGCCTCAGCCACCAAGTGCTGGGATTACAGGCGTGCACCACCACACCTGGCAATATTTTGAACTGCTATTTTGTGCAAAGCATTTATCTTTTAAATGATTATTATTTTATATTAAGTCCTTGCCAAATTGGCTTTGAGGTTATTAAAAGGGATTAGGCCTGAGCCTAGCCAGGTAAGATGCTTCAGTTGGATTGTCAGTTCATTTTTTTTTTTCCTTTTGCCTTTTGAGACAGGGTCTCACTATGCAGTTCAGGCTGGCCTTGAGCTCACTTTGTCTTTTATTTTTTTTTAAGTTTCTTTTTTTCTTTTTTTTTTTTTTTTTTGGCGGTACTGGGGATCGAACTCAGGACCCTGTGCTTGCTAGGCAGGCGCTTATTCCACTGAGCTATATCCCCAGCCCCTTGAGCTCACTTTGTAGCCCAGGCTGCCTTTGAACTTGCAACGATCCTCCTGCCTCAGCCTCCCAAGCGCTGGGATTACAGGAGTGCCCACCATGCCTGGCTTGTCAGTTCATTCTTGTGCTTCTTTCAAATCTCCATTTGCAGTGTGGGTCACCTTTCCTCAGGGCCGTGATGGACCTCCTCTGTCCTCAGACCAGAGTGGGCGTGAACACACTTAGCATCTGAGTGGTCACAGAGGGTTAATTACTGTTAGAATTACAATGGCACTTATTTCCCACAATTATCAGTACAGATGGCACCTGATGCTCACACAACAGTTACTAAAGTTCTAGGGATGGATTTGCACAGTGAATTCAGTTTCACATTCAAGACCTTGTAGAGCTTTACTAGTTCATGGGGAGAGGTAATACCTTCAAGAGCAGTCCTATGATAGTCTTGCATGTTTGGAACAAATCCTTAGGACCCTTCTTCCTCTAACATGGTCCTGAGCTGTTCATTTGATCTGTTTTGCTATGTGGCAGGCTTTAACCTTTCAAACTGTGCTACAATGGGATTAGGACATTTTATATGGAGGTGGGCTTTATTGTAATAGTGATCTATTATTTTCTTATTTGGGGTCGGTCAAGGACAGGGCCACATATTTATGATGAATTTATTGGATGTGTTCCATTTTTTCTTGGACTTGATCCTCATCAAGTTAGAAACATGTCAGTATGGTCATAATGTTGTAATGTGAGTCTGTGCACTCTCTGTGTATGTCTGTCTGTTTATTTTTTTTATGTCGATGGGTAATAAAACTTTTTTAAAGTGTGGGGTGTACTTCCATTTCCTTTGCCTTTTTCTGTGCTTCAAAATTATCTACAGTGGCAACCAGAAAAGTAACAATTACTGTACATAAAGTAGGAGAACTTTCAATGAATATCTTTCCAATGTTCAGCCCAAGGGGGGAAAAATTATCTTCTTAATTTTAGCCTACTAGTTTCTATTGGCTTATTGAAAGGAACAGTTAATGCTTCACTGTTTGATCAACTTTGCATGCCTATATCTGGTAATCTGAACAACTACTTTGAAGATAACAATATGCAAAAAAAAGATAACAATGTGCAATTAAACAACCATTGTTAATTTCCTATCATCTTGTTTTGAAATTCGGTATCACCTTTATTTTTCTTATTTTTTATTCTCTTTAAAATAATAAAAGAATGTATTAACATTTAAAAAAAATTGGCCATACACTACTAAACTTGAGAAATTGAAGAGAGAACTTTTATTTTATTTTATGTATTATTACTATTATTATGATGATGATTATTCTTTTTGAGACAGAGTCTCACTATGCAGTTCAGACTGGTCTTAAACCCACTTTGTAGCCCAGGATGGCCTCAAACTCACAATGATCCTCCTACCTCAGCCTCTGGAGTGCTGGGATTACAGGTGTGCACCACCACCCCCAGCATACAGAGGAATTTTAAATCTGGTTTCCTAGAAGAAAAAGAACCTCAAAAGTAGTCTACGTATTCAGAATGATATTAACTGACTGCAGAGAGAGGGAGACAGAAAATGCATCAATGTTGTGAATTTTCTGTTTTCTCTTTGTAAACTAGGTTGAAGAGGAGGAGCAAACCTGCCCCAAAGAAGAAGTGACAGAAGAGGACAGTCCTGTGAGTGGATGGCCTCAGCTCCTGGACTCACCTCTTCCCAACCTGCCCGGCTTCCTCTGGTGCATTACCTGACTTCGAGTACGATGCAGGGGCAGACGCCTGCTGATGCCCATGGTCTCTACGGCCAGGGGGCCCCAGGGTGGTCTGACTGCAGGTGAGAAGGGTGTCTCTGTGCTCTGTGCTGGTTAAGAGCCCAGTGACAGCCTTTGGCCTCCACCACTAGGGCACAGATCTCTTGTGTCACCTGCCACCTTTTTCTCTCCAGGATATGCACAGGCCACCAGGCTCTGCAGGGAAGGGTGCCAGCCTCCATGGTGCCTTCTGAGCCCCTGTTCCCTTCTCTCCCTGGCGTCCTGTTGCTGAGCATGGCTTTTAATCCTGGCCATTTTTGTAGTTAGTTCCCTAGGGGTTCCTCTGTTCCCCAGCGCCATTTGTTTTCTGTCTGGCTTTCTCAATCAGCTACTGGTACCAGGCCGTAGGCAGAGCCACAGCTGGCTCTGGGCAAGCTCCAAATTGTCTTATGAGTAAGATTAGGCTGCCATATAATCCAGAGAACCAGACAAACCCAAGAGGATAAGAGGTGTCTAAATTTGCATGTCGACTGCAGCCAATATGCCCTGTCAAAAGCAGAGAGAAGAGGTGAGAAGGAGCCCCTCACCCTCCTCAGCCTCATCTCAAGCCTCCTTCAGCTTTTGTGAATGTCTCCTGGACCAGGCTGGGTGAAACTGAGCTATCTGAGGGTTCGAGCCTTCCAGCCTGGTCCAGCCCACCAGACAGCTGTTCTGTTGAAGCAGCTGCTTTTAAACTGTCTGACCTTGAGCAAGTTAACTGGCTTCAACCACTTTGCTCTCTCCGCCCATTTCCTGGGGACCACAGACACAGGGCTGCTGCCCTCCTACCCATCCCCCTGTGGGGCACAGGCACATGGCCTGGGCACTTTGGTGAGACTAGAAAGAGCAGAAAGACCTTCTGCTTGCAGAATAACCAGTTGCTGGGGAGACTGAGGCCTGGACCCTCACACCTACCCTGGCCCTCGCTCTGCACTGTGTCTCCTGGTGTCGGGAATGAAGAAGGCAGCGCAGGAGCTTGGCCTTGGGGAGGAAGACGGCCGAGTGGGGGAGGGCGGGCTGGGAAAGCTGGCGGCCCAAGACGCCACCCCCACAGGAGGCCGTCCGTGGGTGAGGGCGTCAGAACTTGGCAACAGTGGGCAGGGCTTGGGCTCCCCTGCAGTCTCTGTGCTCCTGTTTGCTCCGCACCATATGTATCCCAGACTCTGGGAGTGGCTTGGATCCTGAGTATGAGCTCTGGTGGAGACTGCGGGACAGTGCTTCACCCCACCCTCAACCCCGGCACCTCCTTTACACAGAGAGCCCTGTGGGGAGAGATTTACCAGGGCAGAGGAAGATCCTCAGGTCATCTCGTGCCCTTGTGGACTGCGTGTGATGTGCGTGTCTGTGCATCTGTGTGGGCGCGCTGGGGAACTTAGCCTGGGAGAACAGCTTTGGGTTTTCATTTCTTTCCCAGGCCCGATAATGGGTAGCTGGTGTGTGTTTGGGTCATTTCCACCCTGAGCCCCTGGGCACTGAGCTCACTCTGGGTGGCCGCGCTGACTCCTTCCCGGGCCCCACTGTGTCCTTAGTAGTGGGCTTGGAGGAGTCCCTCATGGGCCAACGGAAGGCGGGGTGGGAGTGGGTCCACCTCTACCCAGCCTCCATCTCTGTCCATTCCAGAAGCCATTTCAGCTGCTTTTAGCCCAGACTTGGATGATTTGGTTATGAGCTCTGGAAGTATCCCACACACCCCAGCCCCAGTGCGGTGCTCCCCAGAGACCCACAGGAGGAGGGAGGGAGGGGCTGCTTGGCCCGTGAGAGGACAGGGCTCCTGGTTCTTCCAGGCCTGGCCACTCACCGTCTAACTGCAGCTAGGCTGCACCTCCCATCCTCTTTCTGTCCCCCGCTCTCGTGTGAACAGTATGTGTCATGCACACTGGTTCGGGTGCCCACCGAGGCTTGGCCCTGCGGTTGTAGTTCTGTGATGCCCGGGCAGTCTATTGTCCCACAGACGCTCCCCTCAAAGCCTGAGTGCCATCTCCATGGTCACCGCACTCTACTACTTTAGTTTTGCCTGTCCTGTAGCACTTACTACCCTCTGGGGTTACCTCACTCACTTACTTGTCTAATATGTGTCCTTCCACTCATCTTGTGCACACCCACTGCCGGCACCCACTCACTCCTCCGTCCCCAGCTTCCAGAGCCAGTAAGAACTCAATAAATCCTTGTTGACTGAATGAATGTTTGCTTGTTGGTTTTTTTGTGGGAATAAATTTTCCAAAACAGAGCTGCTTTGAGAGGTCAGGGGTACCACTCGTGGTGGGGCAGCGCTTTCTGTGTGGAGTAGAGTGAGGTTCCCAGCTTCCCAGGACACAGACATGGTTCCCTCAGCCCTGCATGACCATGAAGGGCAGCACAGAGCAGGGAGCGCACCAGCAAGGACTCAGCACCTGAGCAGTGCTGCTGGGAAAGCCGTAGAGGTGTTGAAGGAGGTGGAGAGGGTAAGAACTTTTGAGGTGGGAGCGGGGACGTGGGGACACAGGTGATTGTCCCACTTCCCCTTTCCCACCTCATTGGTTCAATTTATTTATTTAAAATTCAAGGCATTTGTCACTATTCCCCCTTGCCTACAACTTCATAGAGCATATTTAGAGCTAAATCCTAGACCTAAACTACAGACTAGTACTATTTCAGATGGAAGATAAAAGAGCTGGAGAAAGACCAAGTCTAATCTTCTTAGCAAATATTCAAGAGGAAACTTGGCCCATCAGTTTGCCTGTGGAAATTTACACCCCTTCCACCGGTAAGAAAGAAGGGGCTGCTCTAGGGAAAGTGCCTCGCTGAGCATCCTCTGGGGGCTGCTGTCACCACCTCTGTTTAAGCAAAATGAAGTGTCCTTAATGGACAGAGACACAGTCTGACTCAAGGGTGTAAGGCTGTTCCTTGGAGAGGTTTTGCACACTCTTCTTACTTGTGACACAGCTGTACACTTGCAGAAATGGTTGGTTAAGTGCAATTATAGCAATAGTTTATTCAGTGTCAAATATGCATCCACCCTACACCATGGGGTATTTTACAGTTCTAAGTGGGAGAGGCCACTCCTGGCCCCCATGGGAGCTGAAGCCACAACATCACCCCAACTTTCTTGCTACCATGTGCAACCTATAAGTCTAAAGTTGGGATACCTGGAGATGCCACCGTCTGAGATGAGAGGGAGGTGGCAGCCCAGGATGGCAGGCCATACCTGCACACCCACCATGGCAGATTTGGGGTCTGTGTTAATTTTTTTTTTATTTAGACAGGGCCTCACTATGTAGTCCAGGCTGGGCTTGAACTCACTATATAGTACAGCCTGATCTGGAACTGATGGTGAACCTCCTGCCTCAGCCTGCCAAATGCTTGGATTACAGGCATGTACCACCATGCCCAGCCTATACTGACTTTTAACTTTGGAGAAAGGATCTCACCAAGTAGAAGACTCTGACAATCTATAGTTTCACAAGAGAAAGCAAATTTTGACAGAATCCTATGTTAGTGGTTTTCTAAATGACTTACTTAGTTGGTGGATATACTACTTGCATTACATTATAGGCTTGGGTTTAGTTGCGGCATTTGAGCAACTACCTGTTTTTCCCAATCCATCTGTCCCCAAATTGGTGTCCAACTTCTTATCAACTGGCTAGTTTCACCCAAAGTACAGAAAGGCAAAAGAGGACTGCAAATAATTCTGATCATTATACCTATACCTTTTACTTTTAAACATAAAAGTATTCAACATGGCACTAGAAACCCATCTCAGTTGCATAAGCTACATTATAAATGACATTACTTTATGGATTATTAATACATGTGGAAAGAAATGGAGAGAAAGGGTGGTTTCAGTTTAGGTGGTCTTACTTCACAGTAAGTCAGTATCTGTTGGATCTGAATAATTTGAATAAAAAAGCTGTCTCAAGGCTAAGTTCTAATGATGTGTTAAGTCTAATTTCCAAAGTGATCCTGGACTTTGCATTATATGACTATATCAGAAGTCCATTCCTAATCTGAGGCTGTAGCCCATGGACCCCACGGTGTCTGGAGAGGATGAAGGACTCCTTTCTAGAACCTGAAGGTTGTAGGACTTTGTAGAGGGTAAGGTAACCATTCATATTAGGATCTAGAAAGAAGGTGATGTCTGTGGCAAAGGGACCCAAGTTTCTATGTCCTTTGTTCTTCCATAGTTAAGAGTTGTAAAATTTCCAGTTAGAAAAGGAAAAGCATGTCTGGGTCCCTGTTTGAGAAGGTGGCTGATAAGAGGTGAGATTGCTCTTAGTGGTGAGTTAACACAGCTGTTCCTGATAGAGACAGGAAGTTGTTTACATCGACACTAACCACATCTCCCCTCGGTGCAGAAGGAGCTTTTTGATTTCTTTTACTAATGAAGCCACAGCAGGGTCACTGTTTGAAGCAGATATTTATGAGATACTGAAAACTTTTTCTTGGACAGATGGCAGCCTGGGCTCACCCTGTGTTGACCTGTGGACCACTACGCCTGGTCAGTGATGAGATGGTGGTGTCCTTCTGTGTCCACCATGGCTCAGAGGGTGTGGGACTGGCATGGGACTCAATAGACCCTCTGGCAATTTTATTAGTTAAGTCACCTTTCATGCAAATCAGAAGGTAAGGTTTGCCCCAATACCTTAGGCGTCCCTTTCCTAATACATGGAAGTCCACTCGCAGTGGAGCTCTTGGCAGGCGTCTTCCACCAGAACAAGTGGGGAGCAGAGTGCCACATGGAAGGGCCCCTGGGAGCTGTGTATCCATGGGAGTTACACAGAACTTCCTGGTTTCTGAAGCACATCAATCTTTGGGTTTGCTGCCTGCAAGTCCTGTCTCAGGAGACAGCGTCTCAGCTGAGTGTACACTTGTTATCCCAGCAAGAAGACCAGCCCAGGCTGCTTGGTGTCGCAACAAGACCTTATGTCAAAGTACACTTTTTTAAAAAAATGGCTGGGAGATATAATTCAGTGTGAAGGTCCTGGGCCCAACCTCCAGCACCACAAAAAGAAATGGAAGGTAGAATCAGTCTTCTCTCCAGAAACAGGTCTGGATGCATCAGAAGGAAAATGCCTGGTGCCCTTGCTGTTTGTTCTGAGGCTGAGCCAGCAGACCTTTCACATTATCTGTTTTCACTGTGCTTCATTCCCGTTTCTTGGATTCTTTGTGTATCCTCATTCTCAAGCAGACAGCTTTCCAGTCTTCTTTTCCTGGTGTACAGCTGAGTTGGGGTCCTTTGACAGGGACTTAGACTTCTGCTGATGGTGATGGTTCCAGGTCTCTTGCCAGCTGCAAGGCCTTGCATTTTTTTCAACTAGAGCTTGGACAGCAAGCAGTAAAAAATCATTTTCCAAGTGAAGTGTTTTTCATCCAGCTGATGCCTGCTGACACATCCCTGTTTGGCTTAGTGTAGGAACGGCATCTGCTTTCTCCTCACTAAGGGAGACCTTGGTGTCTTCTGACCTCCCTGCTATCCTCCCTGGCAATCTGCCCACTAACTCCACCCTGAAAACACCTGTGCCTCTCCTTCCTCACGGTTTTCCTCCTCTGTTCTGCTGCATTGCACATTATTGAGTCTCAATTCCATTCTCTTCCCAAGCCACTGCTTCTCCCTGAGACTCGAGGTGGCACTGGGTTTGCTCTCTGACCCCTGCATGGGCAGGCGGGGTGGGGCAGGGACAGACAGAGCCCCAGCCTGCTCCTGCCCAGGACCCCCGCACCCCAGGCCATCCATCCGGCCAGCTCAAGCACCCTGCTGTCCCTGCCCTTATTTCTTATTCCAGCATACACACACAGCCCTGACCTCAGCGTCAACTTTTCTACAACCTACATTCACAGAAGACCCTGGTTTGTAGCTTTCTATCGCACCCTTTCCAATTGTCCTTGCTTTGGATGCTATACCCGTTTTGCTCCAAATTCTCCCCCGAAGCTTACTTCTGGCTCCTTGTATAAGCATTATTTCTTTTGTTTGGAGCCCACAGGTTTCTCTCCTCTGCTTCATTACAAATGCATGATACGTTGTTGTGGGATCTCATCACCCCGCTGCTGCAGAGCACCAGAGAACCTTCCTCCCATCGAACTGGATTTGAATCCTGTTACCCACCCTGTCTGTCTTCCTTCCCTTCCCTTCCTGGCCTCTGGAAATCACTACTCTATTCTTCACATTTTTTAGATCAACTATTTTAGCTTCCACATTTTTAAGTAGGAAAAATAGCAGGATCCCTGAGAAAACAAACCACTCCCACACGGAGCAGGAGCGGAGCATCCACGGGGGCCTCTGTCCTCCTGAGGGTGCTGAGCGCAGCTTTGCTCTTACTTTTATCCTGTTTCTACAGGGAAATTTCTCACTGCTGTTAACGCCAGGTGAGACAACTACAGAGCAGTGGCGGAGCAGGGCTGGGGCAGTGGGAGCTCTGGCAGGACCCTGCCAGGCTGTGACGCTTGGCACATACAACACTGGACTGTGCTGTGCCCGCTGTGGCCATGACCACCAGCTTCCTCGGGGCGCTCTGCTGCGCAGCTGCCTGATTCACCCTGGGGGTGGTCTCCTTTCTCAGCATGAGTGAGGATTTGCAGTATTTCCATGTCTGACACCAAGCACTGTCCTGCAGCTCACCTATGTTGCTGCAAATGACAGGATTTATTCTTCTTCTCTTTTTCTTTTCTTCTTTTTCTTTTACTAGCCACAGATTTCAGCTTTCTATAGAACTTATTACAAAAGAAGCTCAGTCAGAAGGCACAAAGTCCATGTCATCAACACAGTCAGGTTCCTCTGCCTCTGCTGGCCTCTGGGGGGACCATGAAGGGCACCCTCCTGGTGTGCACCAGCCCTGACAAGATGGATGTGGCTCCCCACTGGGACTGGCCAGGGTCTTTGCAAACAAGCCAGGCCCAAAGAGTTCAGCATTCATGCAACTGCTTAATGAGGGCACTGGTCTTATCTTCTGTGAGGGTCACCTCTGCAGAGGTGATTCCAATGTGGGTGCTGCGGGGCACAGTGCAGACAGGGTGAGGCTCCCTCCGGGGTGAATCTGCTGATCTTCTGATGGATGAACCAGCTGAGTCCACGTCCTGGTGCCATGGTTACAATTCACTCTTCCTTGCACTGTCTTCAGTTTTCAAGAGTCCTCAGTCAAGGGGCTGGGGATATAGCTCAGTGGAATAAGTGCTTGCCTAGCAAGCGCAGGGTCCTGAGTTCGATCCCCAGTACTGCAAAAAAAAAAAACAAGAGTCCTCAGTCAAGGCTTGAACCAGCTTCTCACGGGACCACTTTCCTCCTGTCTGATGTATTTCTGTCTGAAGAGCTCTTGGGTCCTGGTCAGAAGATCTCAGGACTCAAGGAAAGAGGTGGGAACATATAGTCCCAAAGGTGTTTGTGTGTGTGTATGTCTCAGGGCGGATTTTTCTGTCTGTGGCTTCTCCCTTCTTCCCGGGCTCTGGAGAGGTGGGCTCCCTTTCTGGCGCCCCTCTACTCAGCCATGTTCACAGGAGGAGGTTTGGCTGGCAGTTCGCTCCAATCTTTCCCCTGACTTGTGACACTAGACGGTCTGCAACAGAAACACTGTGCTAACCAAGTGTGGCGCAGCTGGTTCTTAAGGCAACTGCTCTTACAGAATACTCCAAACTTCCCAGGGATGAGACTGGTCTGGACCGTTCTGCACAGTGACTTTCTCATGCAAAGATGGTGGAGAACACATTTAGCTAGGACAGCACTTGTACAGGGAAGAAGCATGCCTACAGGAAATGTGTTTTTCTCTTTCTAAAGGCATTTTCTCTTGAAAATGCATATAAGGCATATAATGCATATAAGGCATATAAGGCATTTTCTCTTGAAATCTGAGCCCAATATTAAACCAATATTAGTACCTACTTGTGCTTCTAAGAGCTCATCTTTCGTGGAACCTGGGAGTATTAAGCAGTGTTATCCTTAAATCTGAAAGACAAAAATAATGTCCACCCTAAGTTTCTGGACAAGTCTATCCATCGCCAGTGATCACTAGTGTCACTGGCTAGGGTCAGTACTTGCCGACTGAATTATAACAAAAATACGTTACAGACAAATCACTTAGGGCTTTTCTGAGTGTGGATTTCTAAGCCTTCAGGTGAACATGCTATTGACCAGGCGAGGTATAGACTGTGCTGCGAGGAGCGGCTTTACCTAAAAACACTTGTCTTTGCAATTCCTTAAGTAATAATAGAAAAATAATTATCATTAAGATAAACATCTCATTCTCATGTGCTATAAGTTGCCAACTCTTCTCTTAAAAATTTCAGGTTACTCTCGTCCTCCAGGATCAAACCCATGCTTTAGAAGAAAATGTGACTGTGGTTTTCTGTCAGGCTCTCAGGAGAAGCACATGAGAAGATGCAGCCAGACTCTACTAGTCTGAGACTGTGAGCTCATGATATCTGCACAGAGTAGCAAAAATGGCACGGTCTTTCTTCTGTGGCCATTGGGTGTGGGGTGGGCTGCAGGGCTTTCCTTTCATCAGCCAGTGTCCAGGAGTAAGGATTCTCACCTCTGTGCCACAACTAATTCTCATGGCCAAGGTTTTGGTCTCATGGAAGCAAAACAGGCTTTCACATAATAATCTATTGAACTAATTTTTAATTTTCACTTATTTATTTTTTTTAGACAATCAGGGCTCAAACCTGCAATCCTCCTGCCTCAGCCTCCTAGACTGTAGGGATTACAGACATGCACTACCATGCCTGGCCTTGCCTTGTTTACATTAAAATTCTTGGGCATTACAAATCATTTTTCCTTTGCTCTGAGCAATATTTCTATGAATACTTCTATTTAAGTTTTATCCACAATTAACATTAATAAAATAAGATTTTATTTGAATATATTATCCTGTCAGTATAATCTAATTTAATAAAAATCTTGATTAAGATTAATTACCTGGGCCAGGTGTGGTGGCCTTCACCTGTATTCCTAGCATTCAGGAGGCTGAGGCAGGAGGACAGCTGCAAGTTCCAGGCAAGCCTGGGCTATACAATGAGTTCAAGTCCATTCTAAACTGCACAGTGAGACCTTGTCTCAAATAAAACTAAAAAAATTAATTACCTGATTTCTAAACATATATTTGGTTTTTTGATATGTCTTCTTGCTGACTAAATCTTGGCTAGTTTATTAATGTTAATGCCTCCACCATAAGAGCAAATATTAATCAGTTTTCCAGCTGTTGATATTTTAAAAGCAGTGACTGAAAGACATTTTCAGGAAAGTGGACACAGCAGTGGTTATTAGGAAGGATGTAACAGTGGGTTTATGTAACCAGGAGAAAAAAGCTGGCTTTGCTCCATCTGCGCCTCACTTTGCTGGTGTGTGTGTGTGTGTGTGCATGCATGTGCACGTGCACATGAAATGGTGATACTTGCCTTGCCCTCTCCACAGTTACTGAGAAGGTCAAAGGATAGTGTTGCAGTCTAAAGGGTTAGCACATCTAGATGGAAGGAAGCTTTTTCAGGGCTGCCGTGTAGGGAGCTAACTGGCAGGGGTCTGTCCACATGTCCACCTGTGCTGGAGGTGTCCTGGAGCTGTCTGGTGCTGAGGAAAGCAGTGTTCATCCGTGCTTTTGATAGACAACCACACCTGTGCTGTATATAACCTTTGGCTGAATGAACAGCTTTGCTAGGCACACAGACTTGAGCAACATAAAGTATTTGCCACACCAAAATACTTTCTCCTTTCCAAGAGGCACTACAGTTCTGGAGTAGAGCCAGAGAGCTCTGGATAAAGGAAGGGGATTTTGGAATTAGGTGGGGGAGGCAGGAAGGAAAGATTCCCCAAGCTTATGAGATATGAAGATAAAGGATTTGGAAAAGAACAGAAAAAGCTTGATGGAAAAATCCAGTCAAGTGTTACTACTGGGTTGAGATACTTGTTCTGCCTCACTTGTTCTGCTTCAGTTTTGGAGTTGGATTTTCTCTTATGGTTTGGAATACATCAAAGTGCTAAGTGTGTATTGAAAAAGGGCTGAGGCTAGGAGCAGAGCCATCCGTATTCCCAGGCCAGATCTGATTTCCACACAGTAATATCCTGTCTGCTCCAAGCCACTTTCCCTTACTCTGTCTGAGTTTGACAATGGTGTGAGGAGTGGCTGCTCCACTGGAGTCCAGGAAGTGGGGCCTTCTACAAAAAGATAGGGTTTTGACATCAAATCCAAGAATTTCCTAGGAGAGGAAATATGGTGATGGGAGGGAAGAGGACAGAAGGACGTGGTAGACAGCCAAACATCTAGACAGTGCCCACCACCACTGGCAGAACATTATACTAGATGTGGTAGAAAGGCCACTCCAAAATTTAGTTTCTATGAATGCAGGAATGGTGTGGCAAGGGAAGTAGAAGTGACTAGGGGGTAGGAGATTCAAGTTCTGTCCCTTGATCTGTCACTGACCAGCAATGTCATTTCAAACTACTCAACCCGTCGCCTTTGATTCACCTATCTATGTAACAAGGGGTGGGATTAAAGGGCCTTTCCAGTCCTGAACTCTGTGATTCTAAGGGACTATACTGTCTTTAGTTTGGGTAAAGGGAACATTACTGTGCAACACAAAGACACTTCGATCCACGTTTTCTGTGCTTGTGGTGGGCGTGCGCAGAGGGAAAATGAGTCACTCCACTTACTGACTGGGAAAGTCATCGGTAGGTGGGGTCTATCAAAGTTTATCCATGATGGGCAGTGCTTTTGTCTGTTGCTTTTTGTGGTTGCTTCTGTCACTCTGCACAGTGGCTGAACTGCGCACTGCAGTGCGCACTCACAACCCCTACAGCTCCAGTCATTTAAAAAGTGAGCTCTGAATAGAATCTCTTAAGTTGCACTTCCGGCCTATCTCTTCTTTTCCATTGTTCTGCTTGGTCCTTTTCCTTACTCATTTTTATCTCAGGAAAACCTCCCTCTCAGGACTTTCAGATTCAAAGGGCAGAAACAAAGACGGTGCATGTCCAGGGCATGGAGATGTTGAGGTTGGGCTGATGTCAGGGGAGAGCATCTCGAGCCTTTCTTTTTGTTTATCTACATGCTCTGTGAATCGACTGTAGGAAAGGGGTCTTGAAGTTCTAGGATTTTCCTTCTTTCAGATACCTACTCATGCCTTGGTGAAAGTACGCTATTTTTGAAGAAGGTAGGGAGGTCAATTGGGAATGCACAGGTACAGCCACCTGGAGCACCCTTGGGAGCAGAATAACTGCATATGGAATGCTAGTTTAACAGTGTTTTCCCCCTCAGCACTCTGAAGATGTCACCCCATCGTTTTTCTCTATCGTTGCCTCTGAGAAGTCTGCCATCCATCTCCCTGTCCTTCCATTGTAAGTAAATCATATTTTCTCTTTTTAAAAAGATTTTTTTCTCTTTGTCTTTGGTATTCTGAAGTTTCTCTATGATGTCACTGAGTATAATTTTATCTCTATTTATCCTATTTAGGACTCAAGTTTCTTCAATCCGAAGATTTATGCCTTTCTTCAGGGACACATAAAAAAAGTTAATGTTGCACAACCATCAAAATGACAAAAATAAAAACAATTGTCAAGTGCTGGCAAGGATGTGAGAAAAATTCTCATAAGCCATTGATGAGAAGCTGTAAACTACTGCAACACCTTTGGGGTGCAATCTGGAGACACTAGTGAGGCAGGATATTATATAATCTATAATCAAGCAATTACAATTTTAGATATTATCCTAGACAAAATGTATAGAGAAAGGAAATATACATAAATTGGATCAATGAATCATTATTTGAAATTGGAAGAGAGAGTTAACCAAAATGCCTACCAACAGGAGAGTAAGTGCACCCATTGTGGTAAAGTCACAGAATCCTAAACAGCTGCTGGAGTCAATGGATTCCACAGACTCATATCAAGTAGATATATTTGGAAAAGAAGAGAGGTACACAAAAGGCAGACAGCAGATGGCAAATGCCAAATGATATACAAATGTCAATAACCCATAGTACAATATTGCATGTTGCCCAGTAAGCAGAAGACGTAAGATCTCACACTTCCTCTATGTTGGAGTAGAATGAAAATGATGAGAAAATAAAAAGATATCCAAAATGTATCACCTTGGGACAAAAAAGATTATAGAAATAATTTCCTGGTTTGAGCAATAACACAAACTTAATACTACATAGAAATGGTTAACAATATTAGCCAAAAATGTATTTAAAGAAGTAAGTGGGAAACTGATGAAAGCCTGTAGTGTCTCCACAGTCATATTACAGAAGTGTTTTGAATCTATTTTGGACCTGGGCTTCTGACTGGCTTGGGGTGGTTTCTGACATGGGGGGACAGGGAAGGAATTGGAACATAGCTCTACCCCCAACTGTCCCTTAGCAGCAGGCAGGAAACAGAGGAAGACAAACAGAATGTTGAGAATGTGGAGGGATGTAAGACAAATAGTATTAGGGTAGAGAAACTCAGGAAGACCAAGAAGAGCAGCAGGGGCAGTCTTGTGCTGGGAGCTGGTGTGGCCAAGGGCAGGCAATGCCCACAGCTCCAAAAGGCCACTACTCTGTGTCCTTGAGTGAGCACAGCCAGACCTGGCCAGGCACAAAGCAAGTGCGAGCTCTGGGGGCCGCGTCAGAGGATGTCGTGTTCAAGGTATGGGGCTGGGATGACCGGAGATTCCAGAGAGCAGGGAAGGAAGGACGATCAATTGACTCAGAAGGCCAGGCCCTCAGAAGGAGGGATCAGTCCTAGTGCTGCCCTTGGGCAGCAGAGGATGAGGCCAGAGTGTCCCAGCTTCCTCCCTTGGGGCCACTCATAGCTCTGTGGAGGGGCCAATATGAAGTCAGGGGAATTTAACTGTTACAGAACCTTCAGGTAGAAATGTTCCTCTTGCCTAAATTCAGGTGCTAAACGAACAACAAAGGACAACTCCCACTGTAAACAGTTTTCAGTGGGAGGTAGTTGAGGCCATTACATCCCTAAGAATACCACTGGACAGAGTGGAGATGGGATGGGAAGACCTGGCAGAACCCTGGTGCAGAGACAAATTCCTGGCCCTGTCCCACCCAGACAGGGAAGGAAGCTGTCATCCCTTCAGCCTCTTTTGGCTTTGGCCACACCAGGCCACATACTCAGAGCCTGCAGGGCTCTGCCTTTTAGGCCATCCAGAAGATCCAGACTCATCACAGAACAGATGGGAGGGGATGTGTGGTGTGTATTAACTCATACAAAAGTTGGCTATTAGCCCAGTAATGTTAATAACCAGAAATTATTGAATTCTCTGTTTGTCTGTTACGGAAATAAAGACCTTCGAGGGATGGATCAAACATCTCTGGAAATTACTTAAACTGGTAGATAGCTAAGTATAATGTGCCCGGGACACTGTAACCAAAATGTACTGTAATCTAACTATATTTTTGTCTTTTAAAGATTGATCTTGGGAAACCCTACCTAGTAAATACTGCAGAAACTACCTGAAGTAGTTCCAAGAGCTAACGAATCTATGTAAGTTCTTGAGTGGGAATTCACAGCCATAGCATTTGCTATATGTCATGTGCTGACACTTTTAATGGTTGTGGGAGTGGTGAGTTGTGCACCCATAGCCATCCTGTTAAATCCTAACCTTGGGGCCCCTAAGAAGAAAATCCTAGTGATACAGTTTCCCGTGGTATAAATATTTTCACTGTGCCCATCCCAAGCTGGGAACGTGATATCCCTAAGCACAGTTGCTGCTTGTTAATCAGCACAGGCTAGTTCATGGAAACCAGCTTTTCACCCGTGGGCACCACTAAAAGTTGTGCTCTGTAGATGTGCAAAGGCCCTAGTAAAAGAAAATATAACATAAATTCAAGTTGAAAGCACAGGGTGGGGGTTTGAGACAGGGTCTCATTAGTTCAGGCTGGCCTTGAACTTACTATGTAGCTCAAGCTGGCCTTGAAGTTGCAGCGATCCTCCTGCCTCAGCCTCCCAAGTGCTGGGATTACAAGGTTGTGCCACTACACCTGGCTTTAAACCTACCTTTTAAACAAACAGGAATCTAAGTATAGTACTGAATATTCTGAACTCTCGGTTCCTTTGGGATCCCCTGGACGGAGGCCAGCACTGCTTTCCTTTCATATATTGGTGCTATGGTGATGCTGACCAAAGAATCACTGGCCCCACACTGGAAGGCATTTTCAGAGTGGATGAGCTGATGGTCAAAAAGAAGAGAAGATATGAAGTCTCTTGAATTTGGGGGCAGAAACACTGAAATTTAGACCTGTGACATACAGATTTTTATGCTCATTAATATTAATGAAAAGAAGAAATTTATTTAAAAGATGTAAAAAGGGTCAGTACTTTTTAATTAGAGGAAGACAGAAGAACTTGTTAACATAGAGGTGAACTGAAAGTGTCAGTAAGAATCCTTGGGCACTTTTCTGCTCTGACACCACAGTGAGTTGAGCTGCTGGATACTTTGGCTATCATTCTGCTAAACTTCAGTCCGAGTGCAGAATCAGTTTATATGCACCCCTAGTGCGAGTCCCTGATTAAAGGAACCAGTGCCCCTCAGGAGGATGGTTGATTCCCTATTTCAGGGCAAGGAAAAGAATCAGAATTAGTCTGTGAATTCCAGGTGTTAGGAGAAAGCAAGGTCGCATTGGGCATCAGAGAATCACAAGCCCATCGTGACGCAAAAAAGATGATAGATTGCACGAAAACACACTCAAGCGTCCAAAAGACTGTACAGTGACTAACCCAGTGAGGTCTGCGTTACATTTCTGTGACTATCTTCAAATGCAGATTTTATCCTTTCTACAAGGAGAGGAACTGAGAAGTATGACAGAATCAGACAGGGGTACCCAGGAGGTTCCCACGAGTCCACAGACCTCCGGAAGGTGCTTTCCTTGCTAGAAAAGGAGGCGCACAGATTGGAGAGCTAGGGTTTTGGTGATGCCAGGGACAGCCTGGAAGAACTGCTTGTCTTCTCTCTGAGGTGTGAGTAAGAGGAGACTTCCTCGGTACTTCCACAGCAGTCACAGCGCGGTCCCACCTGACACCGGCTGCATTGTCCACCGCTAGCACCATACACTGCTATGGTTCCTCATGCTGTTCACGGCCACCGGCCCAACCATGACTTGCACCGTGAAGGGCTGTGCCTCTTTATTCTACACTGTGATTATCATGCTTCTCTGTTTCTTAATGACAAAGAATGAGTGTCTCCTCCACAGTGGGGCTCCCGCTGCCTCTCTGCAATGGAGCAAATCCTGGAGAGATCAGAAAATGTGTAGTGGCCAGCAATGAACTGAAAACACGGAGAGGGCAACATCAAACAGAAAGAAGTGTGCTCGTGAGAGAAAGTGTTAAAGTTAGTTTCCAAGGTAAAAGGCCGTAAGGTGTGTGGCCCAGGCCTCTGGAAAGCTGAGGCAGGAGGGGCCCTGTGGTCAAGCCCAGCCTGGGCAATTTAGTGAGATATGGTCTCAAAATAGAAAATGAACAGCGCGCTGAGGATGCATCTCATTGTGAAGGATCTGGGGTTCAACCCTCAGTACTAGGGGCAAAGGAATGGGAGAAAGGTAGAGGGGAGCTAGGTCGTAACAATATAAAGCTCATATTTATAAATCTAAAAAGAATTTTTAAATTAAGGAGATTTAAGATATAAGTGACAAAAGTAAAAAGATGAGAGGTGAGTTTGGCCATGACTGAGAACAAAGATGCTTTCATTAAAAACAACCAAAAGTATAAAAATCAAGGCGAAAGGCAGAGCAATACAATGTCAGTTTATGTCTGTATGCACTAAATGTGTGAAAAAAGTGAAAATGCCCAGTGTAATACCCGTTATTGGCTGTCATCACGTCAGATTGTTCGCAGAATCCGCGTCTTGGGTCTATAAGGCTGTTACATAAAGTTGGAAAAAACCCACCCGCGCGATTCCTCGCCAGCAAAGGGGCGCGGTACAGGGCGGGGCCGGGCGGGGCCGGACGGGCGGGGGCGAGGCGGGAGCGGTGGGTGTCCGCAGCTCCGCGGCACAAGGCCGCTGCGTGGTCGGCGTCCCCGCGTCCGCCTGCCGCCTCGGGCGCCGCTCGGGATGCCCGGGGGCTCAGGAGCCGACCCGGACTCGCGCTGACCGCGGCCGCTGGCGCTCTCGCCTGACCGCGCGCCCCGCGTCTGCGTAGGCCGGGCGGGTGCCCAGCAGGACAGCCTGTGGGCGGGGAGGCGTGCCCCGCAAGCCCAGAACCCAGTGGCGGGGACTGGGCGGAGCAGCGGACGCAGGGCCTGGCCGCGCGGCGGCCTCTCCGCTGTGCACGGCGCCTGGGGCCGTAAGGGCAGCCTTCTCCACTGAGCAGACCCCCGGAACGACTCGCGGGGTGTCGTGGGGAGTAAAAGGCCTTCCGCTCGCAGCCTGGGAACCGGACGACGGATAAATGCTGACCGGTTCCTGTGGTCACAAGCTGACCCTCGTGAACACCCGCATGCAGTTCCGGCCCATCGCCGCCCACGCGTCTCCTCCGGGGCTACCCTCACCGCGGTTGCTGTGCCCTCGATGCACACTGCTGCTGACCAGCACCCCTACCGGTTCCCCTGATCTCCTGTAGGTCCTGGGCCCTGGCTTCCTGGCCCAAGAATCTGGGTCGTCAGCCTGCTTGAGGCTTTGCGCCTCCAACGAACTCTGATACCTCAGGGACCCACACTCACCAACTCTCTTGTGATGTGCTCAAATCCTTCCATGTTCTTATTTTGTTTGAGTTAATTAGTCACCGACATCAGTTTTATCCTGAGTGTACCCGTAGGTTTTCAGGAGAGCAGGTGGGGTTTCTGGAAAGAGACGTGTGCCCAGCAGCGCCGTGTGGGTCTGTAACACAGTGAAGCTGTGAAAAGATTCTGTAGCACTACAGACCTCAGAAGGACCACAGGCTCCAGCGTTTATGAAACCCAGAGCATCTAATTCACAAGACACTCACTCCGGAGAGGGCGGAGAGGGCGAGACATCTGCCCCCAGCTCTCATGGAAGTGGTGCTGGTAGCCACACTTCGCTGCCTAGTGTTCAGGAAGCTTCCTGCCCTGAGGAACAGTGTCACAGTGGAGGCTCTGAGGACAGACTGGGTGTGGAGAGATCTCAGGAAAATCACACGGGAGGCTGCTGTAAGCGTCTGGGAAGAATGGGTGGGGATGGAGTCTTCTTGTTGAAAGAAGAGAACTTTGTCTACTGGACTTCAAGTTAGTTTCCTCATCTGTACATGTCAGGGAGAGGCTTCCTCAGCTGCCCTGGGCCCAGATGTCCCTCAGTGAGGTCACACTGGGGAGGTGTGAAGTCCCTGGTGGGTCAGCAAGGGTGGAATATGGGAGGCACACAGGGCAAGACAGGGGCGAGGCCACGTTTGTGCAGTTAGGATTTTCTTGCAGAGTTTGGGAGAGGAGCCCATCATATCAAGTCTCAGCCCACAGGAAGGTTCCAGAGACGTAAGTGGCACAAATAGGACACCTGAAGGCCTAGTCCAGAAAGGGCATAGGACACTGGGTTCAGCCTGTGGATCAAGAACTACAGCACAGAGCGATGGTGGTCATGGGTGAGGCCACGGGGCACACCTGCCATGCAGGACAGTGAGGCATCCCGCCCAGGGGTGGAGAGCAGCACTCTGGGCACACGAGTCAGCACTGAGAAGAGAACCCCACTCTCGGGGAGCCTCATCAGGGCCACGTGGGGCGTACACTTGCTCGAGGGCCCTAATCGTGCTTATGTCCTTAAACCAGCTCTGTATACAGAAGATGTGCTTAGGATTTGCCACAACCGGGAGTGCCCCAGGTGTGGTTCCCAGGCACAGATGGTACAAACCACTGTGCTCCACTGGTAGTCAAGGTTTCCTTTATGTACCCTATGAAGATGGTAAGAGAGCAGGCTATTTTACTTGGTCATGTCTTAGTGGCAGTGTCTTGCAGATGATTGGGGTAAGGTTTGGAGACCTACTCTCAGTCCTGTGGTGTCCAGAGGACCCAGCCTTCTGACAGCCACGCATGCTCTTCTCCTCTGCCTCCATCTCCTGGTAAATCTCCACGAACCCCAACTTCCTGGTGCCAGTGGCAAAGCCAGCAGAGCCTGGCCCCAGGGATGGCTGGCCCCTGCTGTGCTGTCCTCTCCGCATGGAAATGGCTGGATGTTTCCACGTGCCACGTGGCCAGGGACAGCCACTGAAGAATCACAGGAGCTTGTTGGGAAAGGGGCATGACTCAGCCTCTCCAACACTCAACCATCAAAGCCAGAAGGGTAAGACCAGAGGTCAGAGGCCACCATTTCAAAAGGGACCCTGATGACAAGCCCACATTCTCAGCCCTTTCCTGGTATGCTGGATCCTGACCCCCGGGTTTGTTCTGTTACTCACTCATCCTAATAAAAAGTAGCCGCTGTGAACAGAGCACTTACTACATTCCAGACACCAAACTGAACACTTTACTGCATATTTATTTAATTTTGAGCTGTATAACTTCACTGTGTGAGTTTTAGAAAAGAAATATACAAGCCCCAAGTGTTAACATGCTGCCCCAGAGTAGTAAGAAGGGAAGTGGGGCCTGCACCTAGTGCCTGAGCCTCTGGCTTCCTTGCCTTCTGTGTGGCCTTGCCCTCCTCCACAGGAAGGTTCCAGAGATGAAAGTGGCACAAATAGGATACCTGACGACCTGGCGACAGGCTTCACTGTCCTGCACGGCAGGTGTGCCCCATGGCCTCACCCACGACCACCATTGCTCTGTGCTGTAGTTCTTGATCCACAGGCTGAACCCGCAGTGTCCTGTGCCCTTTTTGGCCTAGGCCTTCAGGACTCTGGTTTTGCCATGTGGCCTGGCAGTGGTCCGATCAGAGCTCTTTTTCTGTTGCCACTCAGTGACTCCTGGCACTGTGGGCCCTGTGGTTCTATGTTTCTGAGCTGACTGTGGACCGCTTTCCCCAGCAGCTTCCCAGTGCCAGTGGGCGGCGGAGGTAGGGCACCACCGGAGTGTTCAGAGTCTGGCCCTTTTGGGAAATCAAACAACCCTCCTTCTAGCTGGACCCATTCCAGTGCGGAAAGCTAAGAATGTCCCAAACTGCTATTTGCTGGGTGAATGTCTATTTCCTACCTGTTGAAAATAGGTTTATTGTGCTCTGTGTTGGTCATATACAGTAGCATGTATTATTTACATTATGCTAGACCGAAAGAACGCATCCACCCAAATTGACTGGTGGCTTAAACACAATCAAAATTTGTGCCTCAGCTCAGCAGACTAACCTGTGGGTTTGCTGAGCACACATCCTCTAGGCAGCCACTGGAAAACCTAAGATGACAGAAACTCTGCCATCCCTAGAACAGGACCCAGCACCATCACTGTCCTGTCCTTCTCTGTCCAGTCGGCAGGAAAGACTATGAAGAACACACAGGGTGGGCTTTTGTGGGCCACAGCCAGAAGCTTGGAGCTCATCTGACTCCTAATAGCTGAAGTTCCAACCCGGCCCTACATGCAAGGGAGGAAGGGATGGTAACCACGCTGGGCACCCAAGAAGGAGCAGGCAGATTTTGGTGCCCGACACCTGCCTTCCACCACTGTCTGCTCTGTTAAGTGACAGTCTGCACGTGCACATTTAACTTCTCTTTTCAGTTTGCTTCCTTCTGTATTTTCCAGGACTCTACTTTTAATACATTTTCAGTTTTCTGCTTTACTGTGTTTATCCTTAAAGTCTTCTACTGAAGGACTCAGGAAGGAAAGGAGGTAAACGATGCAAACAACATAAGTGGTAGAACAGAAAACGGCGGCGTGCAGGATCACTACACTCCTGCCATACACCGGCATGCAGGAAGGGCACCAACAGCAGCGGGGTTTCATTTTAAGAAAAGGCTTACATGTTGGGCAACATTTGCCAACGGGGTGCGGGTCTCGGGCTGCACTCTGAGGACTGTGCCAGCACACAGGTATTCTGTGGTGGGAGAGGCAGCCTGCAGCCCTTCTGAGACCAGCCACATTGGAGGGCAGACGACCGAGGAAGCTGCCATCTGTGCGTACCTGGAACTCTAGCTTTGGATTTTTTTCCAGAAATTCAGAGAAAGTAGAAGTCACTCTTTTATAAGCATTTTGTATAATTAGAATATTAAATGCCCTCTCCTTTACCTTTAAATGTTCTTCATTGGTAATTAATGTATTCCATTCCACCTTAAGACTTGAATAAAGATTTCTTGATTTGACTTTCTTAAACTTGCCAAATTGTTAAGCATTCATATAATGGATAACATGTAATATTTGAAAAATGAGTGCAGACTTTGTTGTTATTGAATAATCTCAAGATTTATTCTGTAAATGAGGAAAACAAGGCTCAAGGAGATGGGAAGGGTGTGGAGCTCTGACCTGAGGAGCAAGTTCGGGTTTCTGAGCAGAGCAGAGCAGAGCCTGCTCAGGGCCCAGGAAGGGCTACGTCGGGCTGGCGGTGTCCTTGGTGCTGCTCTCTCACTCGGACCCGGCCCGCTCTTTTGTTTTAGAGTCACAACCCTGACTTCTGGGGAAGAGCACTCCTGGAACCCCCACGTGAAAGAGTCTGTGTGCAGCACAAAGCTCCTCCTTTTCTTCCAAATGTCAAAAGAAACAAACGAAGGGAAACTATTAAACACCACTATTGCAAAACTGGAGATAGATTTCAGATTCGGGTTCAAAAAATGACAGCCCTGCAAAGGCAACTAAAACCAGTTCAGAAGCTTCCCAGGCAAGTGGGCAGAAAGGCTGCCGGGTCCCGCAGGTGTGTCTCCTGTGGGCTCCAGACACACTCTCTGGCAAACACGCGTCTCTTGCACTTACTGGGAGCTGGAGGATCCGAGAAGACAGGCTGGAGGCTGAGTGGGAACCACAGGGAGACAGAAGGCACAAAAATACACTGTGGGTAGCAAGCAGTGGCAAATTTCAGAAACAAAAACTTCAATAGACAGTCCAGATTATCCAACCAGTTCACATGCCGAGAAAAAAATAAAAATAGCTAATCTAGTATCTTGGAAAGACAGATTTCAGAAGTTAAAAAAAATTTACCAGATAAACAATACAGGCAAAACTTGCAATGCAATACATGAACACTGCAATTTGATATTTGCCAGGAGTTAGACAGAAAACACTAAGAAATCAGTTGCCACCATGAAGGAAAATAGAAATGCAAAGACCTGAAGAGAAAATAAAAGTGAGCTGTCAACAAGAAACACAGAAAATAAAAGGCAACAACTCAGTACAGGGCAACTTCATAACGTCCTCACTTTTCTTTTAGCTAGTAAATTCCCTCAGTCAGTGTTTGTCTATCTTGGGCAGCCCCAAGGAGGGCGGGCGAGTTCCAGGCCTGCTAGGACCCCATCTGGCCTGCAGACCTTCTGGGAAAGAAATGCATAAATAACAACAAACTGTAAAACTTCCAAAGATGGAGTGCACATATGTTTCATAAGAGAAGGAAAGCCAGTGATATTTGTGATATTACTAATTGTAAACTAACCTAATAAGAGAAAAGGACATTCGGACTGCATCACAAAGCACACTATACACAAGAGAAAGATCTAAATCACTGTTTCAAATGGGATAAGCTAAAATAATGTTCTACCTCACAAAAAGAAAGAAAAAAATCACAGTGTTAATATTAAATAAGAGGTTTTTAGGGGGAAGATGGCGACCGGGTGAGCAGCAAGGGAGCGAACCTCCTTAATAAACACCACCAGCTCGAGAAAGACTTGGTGAGCGTGAATGCCGGGACCTCGGCTGGGAAGTATAAACTGGGCGTATTTCTCTGAGATGCCGGGGGAGATGTGGTAGGGCGGACCAGGCTGCCGGGGCGAGACGTGGGAAAGTGCCAGACGCTGGGAGCCGGGGAGGATCCCCGCGGGGAAGAAGCGGGGATCGGTCCAGGCGCAGTGGGAGCGCGGCCGCCTCGGCCCCCCCGCCTCCCGAGCCGGGGCAACCCCCCGGCGACTCCCGACAGAGATCGGCTTGCTAGCGGCGGAGACGCCTGGCAATCCCACGTTTCGCGCGTGTCGGGCGAGCCGCGTGGAGGGCCCCAAAGGCCGCCGGGAGCGGAAAAATTTGCTGGGCCCTAGCGCCCTGAGAGCACGGACGCCTCGATTCCTTCCACCTCCCGAGCCGGCGCAGCCCCCCGGTGACTCCCCACAGAGATCGGCTTGGTGGCGGCGGAGACGCCCGGCGGTCCCACGTTTCGCGCGTGTCGGGCGAGCCGCGCAGAGGGCCCCAAAAGCCGCCGGAAGAGGAGAGAGGGATTTGCTGGGTCCTAGCGCCCTGAGAGCACGGACCCCTC
>PVLD010020718.1:0-33250 GCA_004027595.1 Dinomys branickii | reverse complement strand
GACTAAATTTGCATGTCTGTATATGGGTCCATACATCTACAATTCGAAGATATCAATGGATAAAGCAATAACCACTGTTGAGACCATATCACCTTGTCTATAGATTAGTTGTGATTGTACTATTTTCTATGATAATTGGTGTCTGTTTGTCAATATGTTTTTGTACTTTTATGTTTCTAAAATAAAAAAAATTAAAAAAATTAAAAAAATTTTTAAAAAAAGAATCAGTTTGTGAACATCTACAAATATTTTTTTCCTAGGATGGTAAAGTAAATCAATTTAGGCAAAACTACTATATTAACAACACAGAGTCTTATAATTCATGAGTATGATTGATTTGGATCTTTTAAAATTTGTCTTGACAATGTTTTATTTTGATTTTTAGTGTACAAGTTTTGTTCATATTTTATTAAATTTATCCCTGTTTCATGATTTTGTATTCTATTGTAAATAAATTGCTCTTTATTTTAGCTTGTTAACAATTCTGCTTTGCAATTACAGTGTTTACTTATAAATCAGTAGAATACAAATACAAGTAACAGATGATGTGAATTAGAAGATAAAGTCTTTGTACCCACAAACCAAGGCAAATCATACAGAGGACTTTATTTATAAGGATGAAATTTATAGGAAAACAAGGATAACATTTGAATTTGATAGTGTTTTCAGAAATTTTCTAAAAATGAAAGGAAGAAAGCGAACCATCCTTTTAAGTGAAATGATTGCAACTATACAGATGTTGGGAAAAGAGTTAAAGGAATTCACTTTACATAAAACACTTTGTCTATAGTGGCTTTTACTAAAATTATGACTATACAGTGATAAGAACTCCAAAGTAAAAACCCTTTGCAAGTGCAAAATATGTATGAACATGTACCAAGCAACTACCATAAAATTTTCTTCTTTCTTGAGTTTTAAATACATTTTAATTTTGTTGTCCCCATAAATACCACTGTCATGGAAAGGTATTACCATTTTTAAAGAGATCTGAAAGGATCCATATAAAAAGATAAATTTCTAATTCCTCTAAAAGTGTTTGTTGTGGATAAAAGCCTATTTTCAGAAGGCCAGTTTGGACTTTGGTCCTCATCCTTGCACCTGTTTAACTAAACTGTCACTGTGGCCTGTCTTCAGTGTCAAAGTACATATCTACACTTGACATTTCATAATTATAAAAAATGTGTAACATAAATACTTTTAAAATGAAAACACAAACAAAAATAATATCCTTTAGCATCTGATTATTGAAAATTTACAATACACATTCATTGTTGAAATTTTAGAAAATGCACAAAAGTGATGAGAAAAAAATAACAAGGTGCTAGTATCTCCGTGTTCATTTTCTCTGAGCCAATCATACGATACACATTAGTTTGCTTACAGTAACAGTCGTATTAACGAAGATATTTTACCACAATTTTACAATAATTTTTATAAATGATATACACAGAGTAGTATATAGCTCATAGACAGAAGTCAGAAATTAAACCCAGGCCTAACTACAACACCTAACCTCTTATTCACAGCCCAAAAAAGAATATTAAAACCACCTGCAATCCAACCAAACAGATATAAGTTCTGCTAAGATTACTATTATCTCACCAATTGTACTCTGACACCCCAACAATCTCAATTTTCTGTTTTAAGCACCAATGTTACCGTTTGGTGTACTCTTCTAGGTACTTTTAACTATGAATGTATGTTCTTGTATCTACATAGACATATCATTTATAAAACTACAGAAATGTTGTGCTATGTATAGTGTTATGTAACAAGAACCTGAACCACAGATAAAGCACACATGTTCCACATAACAGGAACAGTGAAGGAAAAATCAGAAGTGAAACATAACAACATATAATTAAAATGACCCTAATCTTTTAAATAGTTTCCTGATTACTTAGAGAACACTTTAAGATTCTGTGCTATACCTCAGGATTATAACTACAGTAATAACAGATCTAGCTAACTTTTACTAGCATTTACTAAGAGCCAACCAGTCTAATTGTTATCTCCATTTTCTTACAGATGACAAAACTGAGGCTTAAAAGGTTAAGTGACTTGGTTGAAATCACAGGCTAATTATTAGTATCATAATTAGAAAAGTTACACAGAATAGGATAAATCTATCCTCCTATTTGGGGAATTGTTGTATTGAAATAACTGACCTCACTTGGTTACTCTTTTCTTAAAAGTACCTTACAGCCCTATCTCATGCATAAAACTGTGTTTCTTAGCTTTTAATCTGAAAGTAGTAAGCAATACTCATAGAATTTACAGTAACAGATTAGAGGGCAATGTATTTCTGGACTATACTGTGCACACTTCAATAGTTGAGCAATAAATCCTATTATGACCTAGATAAATCATTTAAATTCTTCAGATCTTAGCTTGCCCATTGTCAGACAATTAGTTAACACAATTCCCTAAAAATCTTCTACTCTGTAGTTTAGTTATATTAACACTATCAACACCATGATTGCAGTTGCAGAAGCAAAGCACATTATCTATGTATTTCTCACATTTTCTGCATAAAACAAATTTGATTTTGAAGAACAGTAAAACTTAGATATTACAAAACCTAAATCTATGCAGACATTCAATTTATTAGATAAATATTTAGGATCAAGAGCTACTATATATCCAAAGTAGCTTTCCCTAGACTTTGCAGACCAAACATCAATGACTTGGGCTGGCTGGGTTGATCCACAAACTCCTTTCACAACAAAGAAAGTCAGACATGAGTACACAGATGGCAGGTACAGATAGAGAAGCTAAGAAAAAAATATGTATGTCTTAGATACAGAAGCTTTATTCTTTTAACCTAAAATATAGGTATCTAAAGGTTTACGCTTAGATACTACAGAAACAACATTGCCAATTACTGCCCAGAAGTCAACAGAAGTAAGAGGAATCGCCATAGACTTCCAGCTTTTTTTCACGATACCATTTTTTTAACTGTTTACAGGTGCCCCTTAACCCAACTGGTTCTCAAAGTATGGAACCTCAACCACCAGTTTAGACATCATATAGGAATTTGTCAGAAATGCAAATTTTTTACCTACCTCAGACCTACTCAGAAATTCTGGGAGACTCAGCAATCTGCATTTGGATAAGTTGCCTCCCAGTGATTCTGAAGTGTATTAGAATTTGAGAACTACTGTTCTAGTCTTTATTATGATTGCTGCTTATTATGACTGCTGTCTCTGTGAAATTTGCAGGTTATAATGAATAAAGCAGGTAGATAAGAAAATACCAGGACACTAGCCTTAACTGCATCATTATTTATGAATGCATAATAAAATGTTTGTTGTTCTGCTGGTATTGTATATCTTATGTAAAAAATTCAAAAAGTGTAGATTGATATTGCTTTATTTCTACTTTCGGAGGGTCGAATAATTGAATCTACGAAATAAACAGTAGACAGGTTAATAGGAGACAAGGCATACAAATTCGTTATATGCACAAGGGCATTACAGGAGAGAAAAGCGAGTCCCTAAATATCAAAAAAGATCCAGAAGAAAGTAGAGAGAAGATAAAGGAAATTCAGGGGTGAGTGAATGAGTTTTGGGGAAGATGAACAGGTCTTCAGAAGAAGAGGTGACAGCTTATGACATAATCTGTCTGAGCATGGTGTCAATCAATCTTTGATCTCTTTTCCTGTGATATAGTTAATACTCCCTCATTAATGAGATTTCCTCAGGAGTGAACTCATGACAAGTGAGTTCCCCTTTCTGGAGAATCTATCTTCAGGGAGATGAGAGAACTTGAGAGACAGCCCGTCCCCTTTTCTACTTGCCTGCTTATGGGAGAAAGAAGAGGGAAAGTGGAGGGCAGAAGGTCATAGAGATCTTGGTTCTGAAGGTGCTTCTGGAGGCTTCCAGTCTTCAGTTCAAAGTGCTCAGCATGCAAAAACACCACATGTACTCTGGTGTATCCATTTTTAAGTCCCAACAATTTTGTCCTAAGTGAACTCTTTCATTCATTTGTTGTTATTTTTGATAAATACTATGTAGCGCTATCACATTACTATTCTTATGTCAGTAGAAACCTACTTTTACAAAGTCTAATAACTTTACCATAAAAGATCAAGTCACTATGAAGTTTCTGTGCTTTTAATCTGTTTCAGCCAAGAAAAGGGAAGACTACATACCATGGCAATTAACATTTTGGCACAGTATTTTAGTTTCTGCCTGGCTTTCAAAAAAACTGAGGTTCAGTTTGGTTCAATTCTAAATCAGCAAGAAATTCATGCTTGTGGAAAGTATGCATCAACAATTATTTTGGTAAGATTGTGCATCGTGATTGAGGACAGACATTCTAACAAACAGTAGTGACTTTGTTTTCAAGACAATAATAGATAAATTTGATTAAGAATGTCCATCTGGGAAATGAAGAAGCAGAAAAACAGGCTTCTCCTGACAGCCATTCTAACATGTAAATTTGGAAAAGACAAGACTTCCAAGGGCAGGAAGATATAGTTCAGTATAAAGGACTCACTGACTAGCGTGTATAAAGCCTTGAGTTTGATCCCCAGCACACAAGAGGAAAAGAAGAAGGAAAAAAAGGCCTTTGGAAAAAGGTACAGGAATCAGTACTTTTATTTATTTTACTTATAACACTAAAATGGCATGAAGAAATGCAAAGCACAATATTCCATTGCTTAAGAATTATGACCACACCTTAGAACATGAAAAAGACTGGTCTATGCGCTGTGGTGGGAAATAGAAAAGTTGGTTACTAAAACATAAAACTGTTACTGACTTAAGAAAGAACAGTCATCTAAAACAGTGTCTTGAAAAGGTTCGAGGTTCTGAGAGTAGAATCTCCCAGGTCTTTTGATATTCAAAATCGATTAATAAAGTCTAATGTCATAAAGTTTGGTCCAAGCCCTGCCCTGCCCCACCCTGCCGTCCCCCTCCTCCCTCCCTCAATCTCCCTCCCTCTCAGGCAGGGTCTCGCTCTGCAGTTCAGGCTGGCCTTGCACTCACTATGTAACCCAGGCTGGCCTCGAACTCCTGGTGCTCTTCTTGCCTCAGCCCCTCTAGTGCTGGGATTACAGACATGCACCACCACGCCTGGCCTCAAAGTCCTGACCGTTATTTTGTTTGTTTCAACTTGTTCTATCTGACTTCATGCATACATTATTCCCGACAGTTCATATCAGAACTATTGGTAACTTTCCTAGAACTAGGAATCATTTTATTCTACTAACCCCTATGTTGTAAATATGAAGTGGTTCCACTCATGATTTAACACCAATTTTGATAAGTAGAGGTTAAAAAAAAGATAAAACCAAGTCTTCTAAGGTCTTCTACTAATGTTCTGACTTATATACTCAACAAGAGTTGTGAACATTTCTGACACAGTTCTATTTGTGTAAAGGTGTAAAGGTGTTGCCAAGCAACATACCTGAGTCTGAAAGAATCTAAGCATTGATAATAGGTCTCTCTCAGTGTGGCTCCCATACCACAAGGATTTCAGTGAGACCATGTATGTTAACAGGACAGTCACAAGAAGTGTTTATAAAGCTGCATTTCCAAAAGCAGCCCAACTCAGGAATCTATTTCTTTTTTTCTAATTCAAGTTTAATGTTTGTTTCCAATATCATGTGTATCTGTAACTACCTTGAATTTCAACAAGAAATGGGCATATTAGATCATATGCAAATGATCTGGCACTAAATGAACATTCCTATCCATATATTCAACATTCTTGTATCTACATAGCTACAACAAAATTTCTTCAATTACTTCAAATAAAAAAAACCTGAACTGTCTGCCAAAATTATTTCAATTATATTAAAAATTATCTTTGAAATTATTTTCAATATTTTCATTAGTATAGCAATAGTAAAAATGTTCAGTAAAAATATGTATTTTAAAGGAGAATCAGTTGAAAAGAGGAAACATGTTTTCATGAGTAAAATACTGCTCTGCTGGATGGGGCCGATCCAGTCCTCCCTCTTTCAAAGCAGACACTTCGCATGCAGGCTTACCAGAGCAGTATGCATCCACGTCCAATTTCTGAGCTGAAGTGAGTGTTGGGGAGCCAAGCTCGGATTCTGGAATTCGTGGGCTCTCAACAAACTTTGCTTTCCTCAGGGGGGCTGAGAGAGAGGAGAGAGAAGAGGGAGAGGAGAGGGGGAGAGAGAGGGAGAGAGAGGGAGAGAGAGAGAGGGAGAGAGAGAAACAGGGAAAGAGAAGGGGAAAGGGAAAGAGAGAAACACAGAGGGGTCATGAGTAAGGGGAACAGCAGGCAACAGATGGAAGCACTTAAATGAACGACATACTCTGTCAGACTCAGATCAGGTTACCCTATTTTTTGTGCCAGAAAAAAAAATTAACTACATTCTTCATAGAGGAGATGCGTCTTGTTAAAAACTCGCTTAAAGTGAGGAAGGCTAAAATCTAAAAAAAAAATCAAAACATACATTGTGAACGCTAAGAGAAGAGCTCTCTTTAATGGCTTTCTGTGCCATTGAATACAAGCATTACTAAGGAAAGCGCAGGTCTAAGTTTTAAAGTTTTGTTTATAGAAACTGTAATCAAAGGTTTTCTTTGTAGAAACATCTACTCTAATATTCAGTTGTGATAAATACCAAAAGCGGGATTAAATATAATCCAGCAAGCCTAATCTATATAGTTTAACAAAGAATTCAACACTTTACTGTTCAGATATCCATGTACAAAGTAAAAACCAGTGGACTAAAATATTATCTAGGCCATGCTAATTTGACATTGATGCAAAGAGTCACAAATTTAATCACAAAAGCTATGGACTTCCATCCATTCATTATTATATAGAAGATAGTTGTATGGTTATATAGTGTAATTTGTAAATTAAGTGTTTTACTTACTGAAAGCACATATCAATTTTATTTACTGATTTTAGGGGAAAATTTAAAAAAACATTTTGAGATACACTTAAATAATTAAATATTTTAAAAGTTAAAATTATGGAGACTGCTTTGGTACTTCCAAACTGTTTTATTAAATAAACTTTAAGGGTAAAGTACTTAGAAGAGCACTGGCACAAAAGTATCGGTTAGATCTGAAATTCATTTGTATGTGTTCTATGTTAGTGTCAAAAACAGCTGTAGGTGCCTGAGACACGTGAGTGTTCAAGATCACATTCCTTTTTTCAGAAGCGTCTGCACGTTTCCCCAGACCCTCCTCTGTTACTGATCCATGAGGGATTCTAGGTTATTGCTAAAAGACACTATAAAAGGTACTATAAAACTTTGCTATTACAATGGCAATTGGTTTTTGAGGATAAAAGTGGTAACAAACATATTAAAATTATAGAAAAAGTAGAAAAAATTTAAATGTGCCAATACTGAAAACCTATAGGCAACTAAACCACAATCTAACCTTCAGGATGTATGCATATAATTTAAGTGTATGCTTTAAAAACAAAAATACAGATGAGGGATAGAAATGGGATTTTCAAAAAGAAGCTGTGATGTGCTGTACACATGTATTGAGTCCCTATGAGGAATGTGATCATTATATACTACAGACATGTACAAAAGGAGGAGGAGGAGGAGGAAAAACAAAAGCAGGACAAGGGGTCTAGGTGGGGGGGGGGGGGAGAAGGAAAGCGGGGGAAAAGCCTGTGCTGTTCTTCTTAGCAACAAAGCCCTAAACTAAGGGTGCTCACTTTCTAATCCCAAAGTAAGCCTGGGAATAGCAGAACTCTCACCTACCCTAACAGTGTAATACTTAGGTTGCTTTTAAAAATACTATCACAAATGAAGATATTAAGAGATTTATATACAGGCTACTAACAGCCAATATTCAAATCTCTCAATGTATTTTCCACAACTGATTAAAACTGAAATATTTTATTTATTCAATATTACCTAGTAAAGGAGAAATGATTGCAATTTTGTTTTGAAAGCTCTTAAATCCATTACTATATTTTTACAAAGCAATGCCATGCTGTAATCCCAGTACTGAGGAGACTAAGGCAGGAGGATTGCCATGGGTTTGAGGCCAGCCTGGCATACATAGTGAGATCAAGACCAGCTTGAACTGCAGAGGGAAACCCTGTCTACAAAAGACAAAGACAGTGTTGATCTCTGACCAAGCAATAATACATATCTAAAAACTTTAATAGAAAGTTTCACAAAATTGTAGAGTAGAAATATAAGAAAAAAAATTGAGGATGGTTCAACTTGACAGAGGTTTGAGGAGCACGTAAGAATTCTGAGACGGAGTCAGGAGGAAAGGGCAGGGTCCTGGAGATCATGAATAGTTGAGCACTATGAAAAGAATGTGGACTACCTGGCATTATTCAGAAGCCGAGTAGGTAACAGCAAAGGAAAAATAAAACTTCTTACTAAAATATGTAATTTTTAGCAAAAAGTGTTATTTCAGATCTGTGAAGTTCAGTGTCATACTGTTTTCCCTTCTCAGGGAATTGCAGCTAAGGCTATCTTTATAGTTCACAGTGAATATTTAATTCTTCTATTTATCTTTGTTTCTACCTCATCTATGAAGTACTCTGCAAGTCTAATAATGAAGTTAAATTATTTTATAAGGTGGATGATAATGGTGTTCTTCAGTGATAGGTAATCTTATTTGTAAATCAATCATACTGAGAAGTATAATCACAGATAAGGCAGATTGAAGTTATGATAGTGGATGGATGGTAGAGAACATAAAAAGGTAAGTTAGAAGGTGTAACAGTATTTTTGTGTGAAAGCCTGGAATTTTAGTAAAATTTTGTAAAAACTGGTATAGAAGATAATTCAGATGGCTAAGAAAATTTTTAAATAAAAAGGGTTTGTCTGACAGCCTAAAAGTGCTTGAATGAGATGGGTAAAAGAAACTACAAATAAAATCAGGTATTTTATTGTGATGTAAGAGATAACATAAAACTACTATTCTGCGAATGATCTGAATCAGCACTAGGAACATGAGTGTTAGTGTATAACAGATTTGAGTTTGGGAATTTGGCAGAAGTTTAGAGTGCAAGCATAATGATTTGAAAGATGTAGGTCTTGATTCTAGCACTTACTAGTAATAAGAAACTAGGAAATTTACTTAGCCCAAGTAAGCCTCAGTTTTCTCACAAAGTCAAAGAATTGTCATGAGGCATAAATATTTCTAGGCATGTAAAATGTTAAACACAGTGCTTATAGCTCACTTGTAAGTTTAAGATATGGCACAGTGAGGATTGTGGCTATGAGACATAAAGCAAGTGGTTTCAAGACACAGTATGTAGAGGTGGCGTCACATGGAAGCACTGTTATGCGGAGTTAGAGCAGGAAGTAAGGTTTTGGGCTTCGACATCATGAAGTCTAAGTTGGAGTCACATCTCTTCTACTTTTCCTGGTTCAAAGAACCTTTCTGTACCTAAGTTTTCTCATCAGTTATTTTAGATTAAATGGTACCTACATCATGGATGATCTGTGAAATTTACATTAATTCATGTAAAATACTAGTACATTTGCTAAAACGTACTGACTTTTCACTTGTAGATGCCTCACGGGAAACTACAAGCAAGACAGACGTTTGGTATCTCTGTCTTCATTTTGTATTGGTCTTCTTTACAACCTTAACGGTTAGGTCAGGTTCCTGCTCAACTCTGCCTCAACATGTTAATCATTTAACTAATGCAGCCTAAAGCTGGTAATCTTCCCCTTTCAAGGTTGAAGGAATCAAGATTAAGAGCAAATAAGGTATTTTCAAGACTGCAGAACAGTCAGCTTGGCAGAGGCAGATCACTCTGTGATTGGATTATACCCCTAACCAAGAGCAGTCACCCCATGATGGGAACCAAAGTTGTCCCCTAAGCAGGATCGGTCAATCACAGTATAATGGAAACCAGACGGCCCCCTCGGGTAATAATGACTTGCCTTGATCTAGCAGGACCTGCAGAGTAAGACCTAAGGTAATGATCCACTAGACCACAGTCTGACCGTGACTGCTGAACTATCCGTACTTCATCTTCTCACTCTTTCCTGCCTTTACTTAAATCTGAAACTCTAGTCTAAGGCAGGGCTGAGGATACTTGGACTCCTTGTCTTCTCAATATAGCCATACTAAATAAATTCCTTTCCTGCTATTCACTATTGCTTTTTCCACTTGATTTTTGGCTAGACCTTCCCTTTCTAGCCTAAGACTCCAATAATATCATCACAGATTCAGCATAATTTGTAAAGGCTCAGTTTTGCATATGTGTTTTGCAGTAGAAAGGACAGCAAAACAAACATTTCCAAAATGTGAGAAGATAATGAGAAGTATGGTATTGAGATAGGTGATTAGGCCCTGGGGAATCCAGTCAAATTGGGTGGAATATATCAAAGTCATAGAGACACAGGGGACATGCATAGAACATAGGATTCAAGATGACTCTGTAGCTCCTGGGCACTATACACAGATCAAACCAGAACAGTGCTATTTTCACGTCTTCATTTATAACTAGCTGGAACTCAAGTCTTTCTATAGGGTAGTTTAAAATCTGGTGATGGACAACTGTTCCAGTGTCTTATCTGCAGGAGAGAGAAACCAGTCCAGGAATGGCTACAAAGGACCCCTCTCCTTTATCTTTGGGGCTGCTGTGGGACTGTTCACCAACCACCTCACTCTGCAGAGTGTACTTCTTCTCCACCTTCAATAAATGTACATATCCAATACCTTTACTTTGTGTTTTGTCCAATTCTTTGTTCAGGAACCCAAGAACCTGGAAAGAATTACCCCAACATTCACTGCCTACTAACAGTATAACTATTTATTTTTTTTGAGAAGGGTATAATGTTGAGTAAAATATATGTTATGCCTTAGAAAGTAGTAAAATATACAAATCAAAAAGATCCTAGCCAGGTAGAATGGTACATCCCTTTAATACCAACACTGGGAGGCTGAGGCAGGAAGATTTCAAGTTAGAGCCCAGGCTAGGCAATTTAGCAAGACTCTGACTCCAAAACAACAACAAAAAGTTTCTGTCAAGGGCTGGGAATGTAGTTCAGTGTAAAGGCCCTGGATTTAAGTCCCAGCAGTGAGGAAGAGGGAGAGGGGGAGACACAAATACAGACAGAGACAGGGAGATGGGCAGGGAGAATAGGGAGGGAGGGAGGCGGGAAGGGGAGGAGGAGAGAACAGAGGGAGGGGAGAGAAAGCAGCTTAGTCAGACTCCCGCTCTGAAACAACAAAAAGTATTTTTTGCAAAGGACTCGGGATGTAGCTTACTGTAAAGGCCCTGGATTCAAGTCTTAGTGATGAGGAAGGTAGAGGGAGAAGACACAGAGGGAGACAGACAGACAGAGACAGAGACAGAGAGACTGACTGACTAACTGATCAATCTAGGTTAGACAAAGATACATATGTGGGTATAGAAAGTAAGATCACTGGTTCTCCAAACGTGGTGCCTAGGACAGGAGCCTAACAGCAGCTGAAACTTGTTAGAAATAAAAAACGATTGGCCATCTATGTCAGAAACATTTGAGGGTGGGGAACAATGATGTGTTTGCAGGCCTTCCTCTGATGCACACTAAAATTTATGAGCAGTGAATCAGAAAACCTCTGAAGACCACATGTAGAGCTGATCAATAAGAACATACAAGCAATTAGACATATAATACAGAAACATTAATGGGTGAAGGAGAAAATCCACTTATGGAGATTCCTCCATGAAGTGGAATGCTGTAGATGGTATTAATGCAAGACTAGTCTGAACAGTCATTAAATAAAAATTTTAGCCAAGCGAGGTGCCACAAGCCTATTATCACAGCATTTGGAAGCTGAGGTAGGATAGTAAATTTGAGGCCAGATGGGACTATACAGCAACACTGTTGAATGAATGAATGAATAACAAACAAGAAAGAATTTTAAAATTATACAGGAATTTGTCTTTCAAAAGTTTCAAAGCAAAAGGAAATTTTAGGAAGAAAATAACACAAGATTGAGATTTTCATGAAAGAAAGCAAAGATAAAAATGAGAAATAGGGGCTGGGGATATAGCTCAGTGGAATAAGCACCTGCCTAGCAAGCGCAGGGTCCTGAGTTCGATCCCCAGTACCGCCAAAAAAAAAAAAAAAAAAAAGAGAGAGAGAAATAAAGGAGACTATAATAAAGATGGGAAGAATGTAAAGCACTGAAGAGAGAATTCTGAGATGTAAATTCAATTACAAGTATGAGAAGATGGACAGGAAAGAAGGCAAGGGAAATTAATCAATTCACAACTGAAGGTGAAACCAACAAAAGACAAGTTCACATTCCTAACTATATGTTGAAACCTTTACTTAATGCCTTCCCATGAAGGCTGAACATGAGGAATATCAACCCTTATTTACAGATTAACTTTCCAGATTGCTAACTCCAACCAATACAAAAGCAAAAGTTAGCTCCTTTATGAACTGCCCTACTATTTCAAAGTTTTCTCAGCTTGACATTATCCCATTTCTCTATACAACCTATGCTTTTCTTTCTCACACTTTCATACTAAAAATACTCTTAGCTTTATCGGACACTTTTCTAACTGCTGCCTAGCCTTACTGCTGGTAGTTACAGAAACTTGTGCCAGGACCTAATCCTTTGTGTGGCCACCATTTGTAATGGCTAAATGAAATTTCCTATTTCAGAGATGGTTCAGTCTCAAAGGTTTCTGGTTCAACAATACCAAGAAAGCATTTTTACAAAATTGGATTTCACAAATAAAATGTACTTAAGATTAATCTAAAAAAGATTAATCTAAACATAAATGAATTGTCAAATTTGTGTGATAAGGTAAAAAGATTTTTAGCTTAGACAAGAAAAAGAAATCCAAGGTATCCACATTATAAAGAAGGAAAATTATTCCACTTTCCAAAAGATATAATACCTTAAATATTCCACTGGTAGATGAATTTAACAAACTTGCAGGACCTAAAACCAATTCACAAAAAGTGATTGTGTGTCTATACACTAACAATAAAAAAAAATCCAACAAATCGGATTGGAAGTTTAGAGTCCAGCCTGGACAACCTAGCCAGGCCATATTTAACAATATAGAGGCCTTGGGTTCCATTTCTAGTGTGGAGTGGTGTGTGTTGTATGCGTATGTGTGTGAGACACTGACTTTATTTTAAAGTTTTAACAGATCTTTCATAGGCAGAATCTTATCATATTCTCAGCATTTTAGTTCCTACACATTTATTTGGAAACAAATCTTTGCATATCATGATTTCCCAGGAGCAGGAGGTGGGAAAGAAGGGTAGATGGAGAGATACTCTTGTATTATGCTTTATTTTCTCTTCCTTCACTCAGAATCTCTGTTAAGTTTATACACTGGATAGAAGGAGGAATACAATCTTTCCAATCTAGCCAATGTACTGATTAACTATTACTTATGAATCTGCTTAAATGGCAGACAAGAAACATCTTAAAGGGGAAATGTTAAGGACATTTTCTCTTTCTGTTACCCACTTACTATAAACCAGGAAGATGAAAAAGAATAAATAAAGAAGTAGCCATAGTGGGTTTTGAGAAAATTACTAATCTTGCTAATTTACTTTTTTTTTTTTCCTTTTGAGACAAAGTCTCCCCTATCCAGGCTGGCCTTGAACTCACTATCCTCTTGCCTCAGCTGCTGGAATGGTAGCTTCCAAGTATGTTACCACAACAACCTTAATTTATTTTTCTTCCAAAATTTCATTGACAATTTTATAGTTATGGAAGTAACTGCAGCAGGCATCAAAACAAATGACATAAAAATACTACTTGTACAATAACAGAAAATTTCCCAAGCATGCAAAAAGAATTAGACATACATTAAGTGAGGCATATAAAACTCCAGTTAGTCATAACCAAAGTAAATCTACATCGAGACATATAGTGATCAAGATCCCAGAAATTCAGCAGAAGAACAGAATATTAAAAGCTGTTAGAGAAAAGAAACAGTTCACCTACAAAGGAAAGCCCATCAGAATCACAGCAAATATCTCAACACAAACTATCAAGTCAAGAAGGGCTTGGAGTGAAATATTTCAGGCCCTGAAAGAAAACAACTTCCAACCAAGATAGATGTACCCTGCAAAATTATTATTCATACTTAAAGGAGAAATACAACATTTCCATGATAAAGAACTGAAGAAATCCATGGGTGCCAAACCACCCCTACAAAGAGTATTAAAAGATGTTCTAGAAAGAGATAAAAGTGACCAAAACTTCAAGAAGAACAACAGAAAGGAACCACCAACCAGAGCAAGCCATTAAAGAGAGAGAAAAAGGAAGAATTAACAACAGGAAGACAACATGATAAAGATAAGCCAATACATATCAGTTATAACCATCAATATAAACAGTCTCAACTCACCAATCAAAAGAAGCAGACTGGCAGAGTGGAACAAGAAACACAATCCAACAATATGCTGTATACAAGAAAAACATTTAACTCAAAAGGAAATTCATGAACTGAAAATCAAAGGATGGAAAACAATATTTCATACCACAGAAACCCAGAAAAAGTGGGTGTAGCTACACTCGGTTTACAGACAATGTGAACTTCAAGCCAAGAACAATCAAAAGTGATAAAGAAGGTCACTACATCCTTGGTAGGGGAAAACTTCAAGAGGAAGAGATAACACAGGCACACCCAACTATATAAGACAAATTTTAACAGACATGAAAAATGAAATAAGTAGTAGCACCATCGTAACAGAGGATTTTAACACCCCATTGTCACAAAGAGATAGATCAACTAGACAAAAAAAAAAAAAAAAGAAAAAACAGCAAAGAAATAACAGAACTAAACCAAACTTGTGAACAAATGGACTTAGTAGACCTGTACAGAGTGTTCCACCCAACAACATCAGAATACACCTTCTCAGGTGCATATGGGATGTTCTCTAAAAGAGATCATATGCTAGCACACAGAACATACTTAAGTAAATGCAAAGGAAATGAAATTATCCCATGTATGCTATCAGACCACAGTACAATGAAATTGGAAATTACAAAAGAAACTATAAGAAAACCCATAAACACATGGAAATTAAATAGCACACTCCTGAACAACCAATGGGTTAAACATGAAGTTCAAGAAGAAATTAAATACTATTTACAATCAAACAAAAATGCAGATACAACTTACAGGAACCTATGGGATGCAATGAAAGCAGTCCTCAGAGGGAAATTTATAGCAGTGAATTCCTGCATCAGAAAAACAGAACAAGTACAACTAAACAATCTTATGCTGCACCTCAAGCTTCAAGAAAAAGAAGAGCAAGTGAATCCCAAAGCCCAACGAAGGGAGGAAATTATAAATATCAGGGAAAAAATTAATGCAATGGAGACTAAGAAAACAATACAAAGAATGAATGAATCAAAGCATTGGTTCTTTGAAAGATAAATAAAATGGATAAATCTCTAGAAGACCTTAACACAAAAGGAAAGAAAAAACTAAAATTCATGCAATAAGGAATGAAAGGATGAAATCAGTACAGATCCTGTAGAAATTCAGATCATCAGTACCTACTTTGAAAATCTTTACTCTCATAGGATGGAAACTCAGAGGAAATGGACCAATTCCTAGATACATATGAATTACCAAAGCTGAGTGAAGAAGACATAAAAATCCTGAATAACTCAGTATCAGCCAGGGATATTGAAAATGTAATAAAAAACTTGCAAACAAAGAAAAGCTCATGTCCTAATGGATTCACCACTGAATTCTACAAGAACTTTAGAGAAGATTTCATGCTAATTCTTCTGAAACTCTTTAATGAAACTGAAAGGGAAGGAATTCTCCCCAATCCTTTCTGAGAGGCAAGTATTACCCTAATACTAAAACCAGAAAAAGACCCAACCAGAAAAGAGAACTACAGGCCAATCTCCCTGATGAATATAGATGCAAAAATTGTCAACAAAATACTAGCAAACACAATGCAACAAATCATCAAGAAGATCATACAACATAACCAAGTGGGATTCATCCTAGGAATGCAGGGATGGTTCAATATATGTAAATCAATTAATGTAATACACCACATCAATAGAGCCAAAGACAAAAATCACATGATCATCTCAATGGATGCAGAAAAAGCTTTTGATAAAGTCCAATGCTCATTCATGATAAAAACCCTATAGAAAATAGGAATAGACGGTCTTTACCTCAATTTGATCAAAGCCATGTATGACAAATCAATGGCTAACATCATACTAAATGGACAAAAATTGAAAGCTTTCACCTTAAAATCAGGAACAACATAAGGACATCCACTGTCACCACTCCTATTCAATACAGTTCTGAAAGTATTAGCCAGAGTAATTAGACAAGAGAGACAACTAAAAGGAATATGAATATGAAAGAAAAAAGTGAAATTATCATTATTCACAGATGACATGATACTCTACATAGAAGACCCCAAAAACTCCACCAAAAGGCTCATAGATTTAATAATCAAATTCAGTAGCATAGCTGGATACAAAGTCAACACTCAAAAATCAATAGCATTCATGTACACAAACAACAAATGGACTGACAGAGAAATTAGTGAAACCACACATTTCATAATAGCATCTAAAAAATGAAATACTTAGTAATCAAACTAACAAAGGGAGTAAAAGATCAATACAGAGAAAATTACAGTACTCTGAAGAAAGAGAGTCGAAGAGGATTTCAGAAAATGGAAAGATATTCCTTGCTCATGGATAGGAAGAATCAATATTGTAAAAATGGCCATACTCCCAGAATTGTAGAGATTCAATACAATCCCAATTAAAACACCATTAGTATACCTCACAGATCTAGAGAAAACATTCCTAAAATTCATGTGGAACTAGAAGAGGCCTAAAATAGCAAAAGCAATCCTGGGCAACAAAAATAAGGCAGAAGGCATCACAATCCCTGACTTAAAATTATACTACAAAGCTGCTGTGATAAAATCAGCCTGGTACTGACACAAAAACAGACCTGAAGATCAATGGAACAGACTAGAAGATGCAGACACAACTACAAACATACTCAGCTACGTTATCTTTGACAAAGGGGCTAAACATGTTCCCTGGAAGGAAGAGAGCCTCTTCAATAAATGATGCTGGAAAAACTGGCTCTCTACAAGTCAAAGACTAGCACTAGACCCATGTCTATCACTATGCATTAAAGTCAAAATGGATCAAAGATCTAAATATTAAAACAGAAACACTCAATCTACTAGAAGAAAAAATAGGTAAAAATCTTGATAGGGATAGGCAGAGAGTTCATGAACAAAAACCAAATGAATTGGAAATACTTCAAAGAATCAACAACTGGTATCTCCTCTTACTGAAAAGTTTTTGCACATCAAAAGAAATCATCAATAGTTTAAAAAGAAAACCCATGATTAGGGAAAAATTTTATTAAACATCCCTTCAGACAAAGGACTTCTATCTAGAACATAGAAAGAATTAAAAAATCAGGGCCCCAAAATTCAGACTCAATCCAAAAATGGGCCTCTGAGATTTCATAACCAAATTCAGTAGCATAGCTGGAGACAAAGTCAACATTGAAAAATCAATAGCATTCATGTATAGAAACAACAAATGGAGTAAGAGAGAAATTATTGAAACCACATCTTTCATAATATACGCTTCTCAGATGAAGAAATACTAATGGCAAATAAATATATGAAAAAATGTTGAACATCATTGGTCATTTGAGAAATGCAAATTAAAACAACACTGAGATTCCATCTCACCCCAGAAAGAATGGCTATCATTAAGAAATCAACCAGTAACAAATGCTGGCCAGGGTATGGGGGAAAAGGAACCCTTCTCCACTGCTGGTGGGAGTGTAGACTGGTGAAACTACTGTGGAAATCAATATAGAGATTCCTCACAAAACTAAGATTAGAGGTCCGACTTAACCGAGCTATTCTCTTCCTATTTTCCTTTTTCCTGGAAGAATTAAAAACATCATACCACAGTGATATATGTGGATGCATGTTTATAACAGGACAATTTGTCATAGCTAAAGCTTGGAAACAACCCAAATGCCCATCAACTGAGGAATGGATAAAAAAGATGTGGTATTTTATACGATGGAGTATTACTCAGCTATAAAGAAAGATAAAGGCTTTTATAGGTAAATGGATGCAAACAGAGGCCATACTCATAAGTGAAATAAATTGGACCCACATGTGTAGACATCATGTTGTCTCCCTAGTGTAAGAACATGAAAGAGTACGTGACACCCAAGATGTACAATAGATATATTAGGAAAGGGAAAGAAGTTGCTCAAAAGAGGAAACAACTGGGATTAGGGAAAGAAGAAAAAGAAAGAAAAAAGAAAGAAAAAATATATGTATGTATATGGAAGGATGGCTGAGGTAACTGTACTGCTGATGTCTAATGGTTTGTTGAAAGGAACAGTTCTTTCTTTCTTTCTTTCTTTCTTTCTCTTTGACCAATTTTACATGCCTATATCTGGTAATCTGAACAACTAATTTGAAGACAATATGCAACATAACAACCATTGTTGAATTCCTATCATCTTGTTTGGTGAGACTCTGTATCATTTATATTTTTTTTGTTTTTATTTTTTATTCTCTTTAATGGTTTGATTAATCTTGCATTGTTTTATCTGATAATCTGACCAACTTCAATGAAGATAAAAATATGTAATATAACAACCACTGTTAATCCCCATCATTTTGTTCTGAAACCCTGTATCATTCTTATTTTTGCTTTGTTTTGTTTCTGTCTATGTTGCTGGCATTTTGCTATTTTTTTAAAAGTCTCCTTAAAATTAAAAAAAAAGAAAGTACAGGAAAAAATGTTATGTTCACATTTTTCAAAAGTTTGAAAAAAGTAATCCAAATCAAAAAGGAAATAATAAAAATTAAAGCAGAAATAATTAAATTAGCAAGTAAAAAATACAATGAAACCATAATTTAATTATTTAAAAAGAGGAACAAAAAAACCCTTAATTTAGCCTAACCCAGGAAAACAGTACACAAATTATCAAAATTAAGAATGAATGAGGATATCACTACTGATTCACAGAAATGAAAAGATTGTAAGTGAATATTATGAACAACAAACAAAACATTATGCCAACAAATTAGATTAAATGGATAGATTCTATGAAAGACAAATTATCAAAATTAAATAGATTAAAAACTTGAAACAGCTGAACAGATTTACAACAAATGAAGAAACTATATCAATAACTAAACATCTCACAAAGAAAAGCCAGTCATAGTAGGCAACACTGGTGAATTCCATCAAATGAGAAGAAATAATAGCACTCTTTTACAAACGCTACCAGAAAATTAAAGAATTTGGAGCAGAGTAAAAGTAACTTAGAAAACCAGGTTATTTTATATCAGTGGTCTATAAGAAATGTGCATTGATATTTATAAATGAAATCAAAATAAGTATCACACTTGGTCTTGAAAGTATACCATTTACAGTTTTGCCAAATAAATTTTTTTAAAATAACCAGTTCCCAACATTATATATAGACAATAGTTTTAATATAGTTTTACATGTAATTTTAATTTTTCTTAGATCTTATCTGGTACTTCAGAGCAGAATGAAATGTAAGAAAAAAATTTTCAAAGGATATTATGATAAAAAAAACTATGCTTAGAAAGATCATAGTCAGATAACATAACTCAGTGGTAGAAGGAAAGGCCTGGGTTTGAATTCCAGTGACAAAAAGGGGGGTGGGGAGGGAAGGAAGGAAGGAAGGAAAGAAAGACAGATCAGTGAAGTGGATAATTGTGCTTGAGACTTACAGATCACATCTTTCCTTAACAATAACCCCATAATCTCAGGGTTTTTCACTCAACACGGCATTTAGGAGGAGCTCTTTTTTCTTAATATAGTTCCACCAGCATTGGAGAGCCTTAGAGTTTTTGCTTGATTATCTATAGTACGTGTTCTTCTCTGATTTATCTCCTCAGTTCAGCAACTTGTCTTCTTTGCTAAAGTTTCCCACAGGTGGAATACCTTTAGGAAGAGGCCAAAGTCTCTCAGCGATCACATGACTGTGACATTAGCAGTCCAGTGTCTGAAGTGCAGCTAGAGCATATGATGGTACTGACTGTCACCTTGATTGGCTTGAGAGCCACCTAGCAATTACTACACTTCTGGGTTGTCTGGGTGGGTGACAGGTACGACCTCAGGAGGACTATAGAGTGTTTGCTCCTTGACCCCCTCAACTGGCTCCTGGCAGCTCTCCTCAGCCGTGTCCTTCCACCACAGTGTGTCTGCCTTGGACTTACAGAAGACGGACTGCACCCTCTGAACCGTGAGCAAACACAAACCCCCCTCCCCGAGTTGTGGGTGCTGCGTGTTCTGTCCCAGCGATGGGCAGGTGACCAATACAGAGGGCGAACACAGCAATGATCACTGCATCGCGTGGGAAGAGGCTTCCTATGATGCTTAATTTGTATTACATGCATGTTTCATTTTTCAAATTGTGCCTGAAGACAGACACAGCCTGTGGCTATTTTATATTCTGTATCCTTAATGGTGGCCTGTAACAGTGCCAGGCACAGAGCAAGTACAATTGCTTACTGAATGAACAGACTAGCTCACATTTATGTGTCGTTTGTGGTATAAACGATCTGTTTATGTCCTTTATTCATTTTAATGACTAAGGCCAAAGAAAACTGGTTATTAAAGCTGTATTCAAGGTTACTCAAAAGTAGTATGCTGTTCCCATGCAAGTTCTATTACTATGCAATGACATCAAACCACACAAAAGTACTAGACATGATGATTTACAGATAGAACATACAAGCAGTAGACAAGGAGACAATTATGGTGCTTCAAAGAAAACTGTTTGAAAGACGACCACAATAACTTTTAGGGCATTCCTACAGACATTATTCAAAGGAGTTTTTAATACATAAACAGAAATTCTCCTTTTAAGGAGAAATTGGGATGTACACTTTTTCTCTGCACATGTTTTTACACAGAAAAAGTCAAATTACTGTAGCTGATAACTCATAAATGCCATCTCTTTACAGCAGTGAATAGTGAAAGTCAGAGTACATGAGATAAGTCAGCATGGATTTCAATGACTTTGCATAAATAAATCAATCATTCAATTCAGAAAAGCCTGTTAGATGTGCTAACCTGAAACACAGTCCTCAAATACCAATTACTTTAATGATATTAAGTTTCACATCCATACATCTGAAGGAATCACTGACTTTTTGACAATATAAAAAGGAGTCCCAAATTTCAAAGTTTTGAAATATTGGCTTATATGTAATTACTGGCTTACTGATATAAGCAAGTCTACTTATTACATTAATTTCTGAATTTTAGAAGTAGCTCTGAAGCCAGATGTGGCACACAAAATATAATCCCAGTAATCTGGGAGACTGAGGCAGGAGGCCAGAATGGGCAACTTAGCAATACCAGGTCTTAACATAAAAACTTTTAAAAGGGCTGGGAATACAGCTTAGTGCGAAGGCCCTGGGTTCAATCCCCAGTAGCCTCCCACACACACTAGTAGCTATTATATGCAATGCCATTAAAATTTAAAGTATCACGTATACATGATTCATCACAGGAAAAATGGAAAATACAAGAGGCAAAAATAATGTAACTGCGAAGTTACCAGAACTCTTGTCTCTGTCAGTCTCAGAGCACACGGCCTTTACACTGCTTATTTTATTTAAAATATGAATACAACAAAATTAACTAAAAACAACCCATAACTTCTCTTTTGAAATTATGGCTTTTGAAAGAAATACTAAGATCCTAAAAGTGGCAAATAACTTCACTAATAAACATTTTATATGAGACATAATGCCTAAGAAAAGTTACATCACTAAACGAAGATGACTCCTCACAGTTTTTATTAAATAACACTGACCTCCCCAAAATATAAAATGTTTCAGCAATTTTTATATAAGCAGTGGTACTTTGATTCACAAACTTACTTCTTCCTACAATTTTGGTCACAGAATGTATTCCATGATTCTACAATTGTGTTGCAACCAGGTATTACTATAAGGCATGAGGCAAGATGTACTTCCAAGTGGTAACATAGATATTACATACAGCCGGGCGTGGTGGGGCACACCTGTAATCCCAGCACTTGGGAGGCTGAGGCAGGAGGATTGCTGCGAGTTTGAGGCCAGCTTGGGCTACAAAGTGTGCTCAAGTCCAGCCTGAACTGCATAGCGAGGCCTTGTCTCAAAAAGACCCACCCACACACACACACAAAGAAATACATACATAATTTCTTATTGCCTCCTATGTATGAGCAGTGTGAAAAAAATAGAAGAATAAGGAACACAACAGTTGAAATAAGTGACTTTATATGACCTTCAACAAATCATTTAACTTTTCCAACCTTGGATTCTTCATCTTTAGAATGTAAGCCATTCTCTCTCTCTCTCTTTCTCTGACTTTTTATAAAAATTAAACTCAAAGCATAAAAGTAGACATGATTTTAGAAGATGCCAACATTTAAATATTTGTTGTTCTTTGGAAACAGGTGGTGAAAGTATAATGTTCTTCAAGGCCACACTGACTACTCCTGGAACAGAAACTAAAACACAAACTGTGGATTTACAGTTAAGCCACAGTGCACACGACAGAGGCTTTGTACATCCCCTCAGAGGCCTACATCACAGTAATACGTGACACAGCTCTTGAAGTTATTGCAAATATTTAAATGAATTCATCTTTGAAAAACCAGCGCAGTGCCTTACAGTAGAATGTGCTCAATACTAAACATTGTTACTAGTGTTACAATGATGATGGCAGCGGTGATGATCTGAGGAGCAATGAAGGAACATGAAAAGTACAAACTTTTAAATGTGGCTAAGAATGTCTTAGGATGAGCACTACCTGAAACAGCAAGACGTAATCACACTGCTTGCCTCAGGTTCTTCCTGTTTCTCTCTGCTAATAAACAGTAAGAATAACCGTAGTTATTCTCTTAACCTGTTCCTCCAGAACTTCATTGTAGTATTGACACAGTGTTCATGTTTATACGGATTTTAGCAGTTTCCATTGCCACACTGATTGGTTATGATTATCTTCTTCAAAAAAGGAAAGGCCTCACATAACCTTCTAATGATGATCACTTTATTGCTTTGTTAACGTGACTTTTGGATCTGCATTGGAGAAATCAGTTTTGAGTTGCCATTAAATGACAGCTGACAGTTATACACATGGTAGGCACCCAAGTGTGTTTCTCCGTTTCTCTAAGTACATAACAATAATTTTTTTTCAAGGATTTTTTTTTTTTTTTGGAGACAGGTTTTTGCTATGCGGTTCAGACTGGTGTTAAACTCACTTTGTAGCCCAGGCTGGCCTCGAACTTGCGGTAGTCCTCCTGCCTCAGCCTCCTGAGGGATTATAGGCATGTGCCACCACACCTGGCTTTCAAGGCATTTTATGTAACTTTACTTAGTGTGTCTTCTGGAATTACTGATGGCTAAGTAAAAGGGAAAACAGCAGTGTGAGTACATTATACACTGGAGTAACTGCAGTACAAAACAAACAAAGAAAAAGAAAATTGAGCAGAAAAAATTTTGGATAAAGGCTAAATAACTGTCAAAGCTGGCAAAAGATAGAAGAGATTTACATCATTGAGAAGCCCAGAAACTCTTGTGTGTGATAAATATGAACAGAACCATATTAAGCTTGTCAAGAACTGCTGAACACAAAGAAAAAATATGGGCCAGGAATTTAGTCCAGTGGTGAAGTACTTGCACAACGTATATGACTGTTTAGTTTTTTGAGACGAGGTCTTTCTATGCTTCTAATAGTTATCCTGAAAGCCTCAAAGAACTCATCTTCCTGACTTCCCATTAATGTAAAATATTATAAAATTAAACTGTAATTTGCAATGGTTTCTAATTTATTTGGAGAAATGCTATTTATATTTTAAATTATTCAGGAGGCAAAGAATTTATTAATCAAATTTATTATGCCAACATTATATGGAAATATATCATTAATATGAGATAATCACTGACTTGTTCCACCTCCAAATTTGAAAAGTAGTATCTAACTTGATAGATGAATCTTCTTTATGTCATTTAGTTAGCTGATAACTCAATGGATGGAACCTGACCATTCGTCTTTTTTATGACCTGGTAGGTAAGAATGATCATCGTATTTTTTAAATACTTACATTGGAAGTAGTTATAGAAATACATATACAGCTCCCCTGGTTTTGCATATTAAACCATTCAAGCCCAAATTATTTACTTTCTATTCTTTAAAAAGAAAGTTCAGGTGGGTGAGGAAGGCAGATTGTGAGTTCAAGGCCAGCTTGGGCTACATAGTGAGTTCAAGGACAGCCTAAACTACATAGCAAGCTTCTGTCTCAAAAACAAAAACAAAGAAAGAAACAGACAAAAAGTTTATGGCAGTACTTGTTGGGACATGCCTATAATCTCAGGCACTGTGGAGGTGAGGCAGGAAGGACTGTGACTTTGAGGTCAGCCAGGGCAACACAGCAAGACCTGTTATCAAGAGAAAGTTTGCCCACTCTGCCATAAATGATCAATTTAGTGTAACTGCTACAAATGATAATAAACATTGTCAGAAAATCAAGTTTATCTTAATTTTTCTTATTTTGCTTTATTTATAGAATAAAACTTGCCATTTTATGTAGCAAGTAATAGTAGGCATAAAATGGAATAAATTTATAAATATCCATTTAAAATTTTGGATTAATACTAACTATAGAGTACAGAAAATTGAGAGAGAAACATGTCACTTTTAACCAGCAATCTTTTTTTATTTTCTTTTTCTTCCATTTTTTGGGGGAAGACTTCTAAGTTTAATCCTCTTCCTCTTTTTAATACAAAAATAAATTCAGTTCCACTTATCTCTGTCTATTCGAGGCATTTGTAACTGCCAAATTGTCAATTCAGGGAGTTTACTAAAGGCTAATAAGTGTACCAGTGATGCCATCTAGGTCATCGCTATTCCTGTGGGAATACAGGCGCAGCTGTTTCTTTTCTAGGGGGAACCTGGGCCACTTGGCTATCCCCCATTAACTCTAAAGCAGGCTCAAGTAATTAGGAGGTTTGTAGTTTTTACCTGCAAGGCAAATCTACTGCCCCAGCAAAGTCCATGTAACTTTGGGCAAAGGCTAATTCCTCTGCTGCCCCAAAATTTTGTATCTGGTGTCTTCAGCTATAAAAAGAACAGCCAGGTAGCATAACAGAAGTAGGCCAGCCACTTTGTTATAGATGTAATGCAAAGGTACCTACTCCTCAGCTGAGTTCCTTTCCCAAATGATCTCAAAATGCAAGCAGCGTGCAATTTTACATCAGGGACTATAGGAAGAAATAAATTCCTAAGAGGCTAAACTGTCTGAAGCAGTGAGTCTCAAATTTTAACATGTGTAAGATTCATTAAAAGACCCTATTAAAACGTAGGGTGAAGCAGCCCACTCTCAGGAGTTTCGGATGCCATCATACTATGAGCTCTGAGAATATGCACTTTCAATGAATTTGTGGTGATGCTGGTCCATGAATCCAATTTAAGACTGACCAACCCAGATGATCTCCAAAGTTCCTTCAGAATTTGCAAGATATGAAGTATTTTTTCAAGTGTTGAAAGTACATTTGATGAGAATATCTGGTACTAGGTACCTGTATCAGCCTTGTGATGAAAGCGAATTCACACCCAAAGCCATACAGCTGGTGTGATGCAGGAAAAAACAAAACAAAGTGTCGGAAATGCTAGTCATGATATATATTTGGTGAAAAATACATGTTCAATCTTCCTCTTCCCTTTTTTATATAGCAGGGAAGAAACTTGAGAAACCACACAACAAATCAACAAATGAACGTGACTTCTTTCTTCTAAGACAGCTTTTCTTTCATACCCACAACATTATAGTAATTGACTTTCTGCATAGAATTTTAGTGAACATTTCTACTCTAAAGATATTTTAGTTTCTATTTTGATGTAGCAATAATTATATTCTTGTTGCTGTTAAAATATTTTATCAAATTGTGCTATGAACTTAAAAACATGGTAGAGAATCTGTCTTATATTCCCACTTCTACATGCTCCACAGCAATTTGCTCAGAGATTTTCTTCCAGGGAAAATCTATTCAAATATATTTCACGAAAAACTTTTCTGAGTTTTTAAATTCCACACAGTATGTTATGGTTTGTGTCTAGTTGTTCTCCCAAAGCCTCATGTAGTCACGGGACAGTTTTCTAGATTCTTGGTCTGATGCTGGGACTGTGGGTATCAGTGCTACACCCGCCGGCGGGGGGGCAGCCTGCAGACAATATAACGAGGGAAAGAGGTTTGGTCTCGGGATTCTCTTCTCACTCGTGTTACTTTTGCTGCTTCTGCCATGGAATTCTGCCTTGGAGCCAGCTGAGTATGCACTGAAACCTCCACGCTGTGAGCTACATAACCTTTCCTGCCTTAACTTTGGGTATCAGATATTTTGTCTCAGGAAGGAGAAAAAAGTAACCAAGACACAGTACTTTGGGTTTCAACACCTTGCCTCTTCATTACCATGCCTAACTCTTGTAAATACTGCTGAATTTATCTCTTCACAGATCTGAATTATAAAATATTAATGTGCTTTGTTTTTAGATTGCTGAAAAACAAAACCTTTATATCCAGATTTTTAGCGGTGTTTTGCATAATGTTCTATATATAATTCCAACCATATAAAACCAGAGCTTTAAATTCTTAGTGAATTCTGCATCAAGGCAGAAAACACTATTTTGCCCTGATTAAAAATATGTAGAGTTACCTGTAATAAAAATCACAATAAACCATTCCATATTAAAGGTTATAATAGATTAGATGACCCATGCTCTTGCATTGCACACATAAATTAGCTGACTTATAAAATGATTGTTAATTCTATCTACCTTCAAAAAACCTACCAAAACAGTTAACAAAGGTTAAAATGTTTATTATGATACCTAAACAGGATAGAAAGATTAAGGCGAGAGGGAAAAATTTAGACATTGAAGAGGGGAAATACACACAGATCTCCTAGTTTTATAATCAGGTATACACATGATAACTGTATATGAAATACAAGGTAGCAACTAAATTTTTTCAATTTACTTGGGCTCATTTTAACAACAGGTAAAATAATGTACATATGAGCTAAATCAATAATCTAATCTCTAATTTTGTGCTCTGAGTTGTTATGTGTTTCTGGGCACAGATGTAATTTAAATTTACTAATGCATGTTTACTCCTGAGTTTTCAAAGTTATTTGTGTTGTAATAAAAACTACTTAAAAGTTCCATATGTCGCTGGGCATGGTGGTGCATGCCTGCAATCCCAGAACTCAGGAGGTTGAGTCAGGAGGATTGTTGGGAGTTTGAGACCAGCCTGGGCTACAAAGTGAGCTGAAGTAAGACTCTGTCTCAAAAAGACAAAAGTAAAAAGTTCTATACTTCTAATTATGAGCATATAACTCATAGCTTAAGCATAGATAATGTTCCAGTGCTCATGATAGGCCACACACTGCTAAACATTTCACATACATACTGTTTATTCTTATAACACTCATAGGAGGCAGCTACTTTTATAAAGCACATTTTATGAAAGAGGATAATGACACTTCAAGAATACAAATAACTTCTAAAATGTTACACAGCAAGTAAGTAGTAATGTTAAACCCTAAACCTTGCAAAGTCCAGGAAATGATCTACATTCAACAGAAACCCTTGAGGTAAGCACTTTAACCCAGAAAGTAAGATGCTTTACATCACACACACCTCTCTAGCTTGACAGAGGGCATTTGGGCTCAATGGATGAGGGTGACACTGCTGAACACAAATCTCATTCATGATTAACCTGAGACCTAAGACATGTTTGCACAAGACCACAATCACTGGTCTAATCCACACCAGTTTTTGTGTTTCTTCTCAGGGTTTTCCCAAACGTAATGAGGGCTACTGAAACATGGCAAAATGACATGTGCAGAAGCCCTGCTGTCCTATCCTAATAGGGACTAATACTGATTTTTCAGAAATGTTAGAGCCAGTAAGGAAATACAAAAATGTTATGTTTTAAATACCCAATTTATTTATATTTATTTTAAAATATAAATACACATTTATTAATCAAACTGTTTTGGGGAGGAGTAGGCTACAAATGAACCTAGGGACTCACACACACCAGGCAAGTCACCTACCACTGAGATACTGTATACCCAGCCCATTAACCAAACCTCTGAGATTAAGCCAAGGCCTTTTTGTCTGAATATGAGCTCTAATTTTTCTTTCTCATTTAAGCTGCACTAAAACGTCAATTTCTTTAAAATAAAACAAAAACTTTGATGGCCTAAGTATAGATGGATTTTTAAAATACTTTCATCCTAATTTGTTACAACAATTTTTTTCTTTGTTTTGTTTTGTATTTTTGGTACCAGGAATCAAACTCATGACCTCGTGCTTGCCAGGTAGGCACTGTACCATTGAATTGTATCCCCGGCCCTGTTACAGTACTTTTTCAGTAACTTACCTTTAATGATGTTTTAACTGAGTTTTCCTTAAGCTTTTAATATGATTCTTTTAGAAACAGTAATTTTTTAAAAATGCTTTCTTGCTTTCATATTTTATTGTAATGTGTATGTGATTTAATTATATCATAACAACAAATACAATGAACATTAATTTAATTGCCTCTCAGGAAGCATAACCATCACAGGGAAAAGAGTACCTAAATGTATTAGAAGGTAGTCCACTAGCCTCTAATATCCCTTATCCTGTAAATAATGTCATAAAGGGAAGGAACATATTAGTTAATCTTGGAAGTGGTTAGGTGAAGGTTAGAAAAGCTTCTCCTGTACCATAGCAAAGTAATCCGTAAGTCTAGGGCTCATTATATGCATAATGTAGATGAAGTTGTAAGATAGAACTCATAAGCCTAAAACAGTATCTGTAGATGTCACCATGCTTGTAAGGTACCATTTGTCAAGATTTAGATTTAGACTTACTTAGTTTCGATTTTTCAGATAAGGTCTCACTACGTTGTTCAGATTGTTATTTCATTACAATTCTCCTGCCTTAGCCTTCCAAATGCTGGGATTACAGCATGAAAAAACAAACAAAACAACCTAAGCCAATATAGTGATGACTTAAACAGTGATGGAATATGAAATAGGAAATTAAAGTATACGAGGGAAAGGAGAAAAGGAAATTAAAGTATGAATATAATTCCATTTGAGGAATTCATTTATACTGTCATGTTTTAATCTCTAAAACTATACAATTCTGTGATATTTTATTACTTTCTCAATAATAAGCTATTTCAGAAATACCAAAAGCAATAATATAAACATGAAATTATTTCAGACAGACAAAATTAACAAAATGTTTTTTTATCCAACATATAATCTAGGAAAAATTACATAATTAGAATTAAGGTCAAATTAAAATTATGTTGGAAGTAGAAGAGACGGTTCATAGATCAATGGCATGATAATACAGACAAAGGAATAAATGAGATACTAACATGTTTATAAATAATCATTAAAGCAATAATTTATCTTGAGAATGGGGACAGCACAAACTACTAGCCAGGAAGATAGCAGAGTGGTGAGCAGCAACAAATCCGCCTCTCTGTGACTGGGAGTCCACGTGCTGGATGGAATACAGCAACGTGAGGAAGAGGAGACCCAGCGAGGATCTAAAGAGAGAACTGGAACCCACAGTAGAGTGAAAGAGATGGAGGTGGCAAATGGCGCTTTCTCCCTGAATCCCAGTTCACAGCGTGAGAAAGAAGGCTTGAACCTGTACAGGCATGGTGACTACAGATGACTCCAGAGGCCTCCATGGAGAAATGCATCAGTGGAATAGAGCAGTGGATGCTGCAGGCCGAACTGGCGGGACAAGGATTTGAATTCTTATGTCCCAGAACAGGGTGACTGTCTGATCGCCATTTTGGACGGGGAGCACCTGAACCTGGGAGTCACCGCAGCCACGGCTGGCTCCGCCTTAGGGTATCAGGGTCAGAGTGAGGTGCCGCCATAGGGGACACTCAGGATCAGGGGGCTGAGTTCAAGCTGGCAAAGGCATCCAGAGTGTTTGTGGGCTGAACAACTTGGTTCCCAGCCTCAGAACCAGAAACCTGGATCAGCTTAAACCTGAGTGGAGTTGAGAGCAAGGCTCACTGGATTATCCACCACACTGCTCTAATTCTACTGCAGGCTCACTGGGATCAGCCAGCACCGACCTGGGTTCTGTACGCACCTTTCTCTACCAGTGATAGTGGAGACAAGCCCAGAAGTGGACATTATTTTTTTTCTTCCGTTCTTTGCATTTTTTTTTTTTTTTGCGGTACTAGGGATCGAACTCAGGACCCTGCGCTTGCTCCTTCTTTGCATTTTTATTCTTTTCTTAAATGTTTATTCTTGTTTGTATGAGTGTGAACATTTTCTCTAGTTTAGTTTGGTGTTCTGTTCTGTTCTTTTTTGTTTCTTCCTTCTTTCTCTCCAACCTGCCTTCTTCGCCAGCTTCCCAAAGCTTTCATAATCTTCATTTGTCCTGAAGCCTTGTTACTCATCTCTTTCTCTTCTACTATTTCTCTATTTTTCCTGCTTATCCCTTTTTACATGTTCTTCTCTGACAGTAACAATGCTGTATCAAGGGGATATTTACTGTAAACAATTATCTGGTTTGTTTTATATTTTCATAGCTACAAATATTGTTCATACAGTTAAAGGTGGGAAATTAATAGTTATCACAACTTGTCATTTTCTATACTGTGCTTGATGCTGTTATTATTATTATTATTATTATTATTATTATTATTATATTACTTTAGCCAAGGTGACATAGTTGTTCTAATCACTGTATTTTCTTATAGGCCAAGAGTGAGATTCTCTGAGGATCATAAATAATGCTATACATCAGTACCAAAGGATCAGGGGCTAGGCCAAATAGGCAGTAACTTTTCATTTTCAATAAATTGAAGAGGTAGGATCTTGCAACAATATACTAAAAAGCAAACACCAGCGACACAGAGAAGACATCTCTGATAAGTTGTCATTTGTAAGGAGTTCTTGGTACTAGCAATAAAGCTACCTACCATAAGCAATTGGAAAGCATCAACATGAAGAAAGAAAATGAAAAGACAGAGAAGTAACACTGAACCTCAGACTTCCAAGTTGCCCAAACTAAACCAAGGGGGTGGTGAGGTATAACAATTTGAAAGCCAACCGTCTTAACTCTCAAAAATGGTAGCAGCAGTAACTAAGCAGATGAATGAAGTGCTAGACAAAAATAAATCAGAAACAATTTCTCAGACAACTAAAGAAATGATGACCATATTGAAAGACATGACTAGTGAATCTAGATACAGATAAAGAAATAGAGTTTAGGAAAATGATAGAAATGAAGAACACCCAAAACAGGGAAAAAATGGAATCCATGAAACAGATTCAAAGAGATAGATTAAAAATTCTATGGCAAGTACACACAACTGAATCACTGAATATGAGAATAGAAAGCAGATGTAGAAGACAGGACTGAAGTGAGCAATCACTTTAGGCTTCAAGCCAAGACTGAAAACAAAGATTTCTTTTAAAAAATGGGCCACAAAAAATCAATTCAATAGTTAACAAATGATGAAAAATAACATGATTGATCAGAGTCAATAACAAAAAGAGATAGCACAAATAAAACACACACAAAAAAATTAAAAACCTGTTAACAGAAGTAATGGCAGAAAACTCAATAATGGAAAAAGAATTTGACATACACTTACATGAAGTATATAGAACTCCAATTAGCCTTGATAAAAAAATCTACACCAAGGCATATAATAGTCAGGATTCTAGAAATTCAACATGAGAACAGGATATTAAAAGCTGTTAGAGAACAAAAAAAAATCTACAAAGGGAAGTCCATCAGAATCACGGCAGACTCATCAACACAAATCCTCAAGTCAAGGAGAGCTTGGAGTGAAGTATTTCAAGCCTTAAAAGAAAACAACTTTCAATCTAGATTGATATACCTCACAAACTATCTTTCACAATTGAAGGAAAAACAAAATACTTCCATGACAAAGAATGTCTAAAGAAATTCAGGACCAAAAAAAAAAAAAAAATTCAGGACCATGCAATCAGTGCGCCAAAATGTTCTGAAGGATATTCTAGAAAGAGATAACAAAGACTACTATTCCATGAACTCCAAAAGAATGAATCTACAAGGGAAGACAAGCAGTTACACAGAGGGGGAAGAAAGGGAACAAGAAAATTACATGACAAGGAAAAGCCAACAGGTATCAGTTACAACCATCAATATAAATGGTTATAAATTTATAATTATAAATTATAAATCCACCTATCAAAAGAAAGAAACAGACTTCCGGGAAGATGGCGACCAGGTGAGCAGCAAAGGAGCGATCCTCCTTGATAAACACACCAGCAAGAGACAGACTTGACGAGCGTGGATGCTGGGAACTCAGCTGGGAAGATCAAACTGAATGTGTTTCTCTGAGCTGCCGGGGGAGATGCAGTAGGGCGGCCCAAACTGCCGTGGCGAGACGCGGGAAAGCCCCAGACGCTGGGAGCCGGAGACCCTCCGTGCGGGTAGGGGGCTTGGCTGGGTCCGAGAGCCCTGGGGGCCACAGCTAGCTCGGCCCCTCCCGCCTCCCTAGCCGGCGCAGCTTTCCAGCGAATCCTGACAGAGATCTGCTTTTTAGCAGCGGCAATGCCCGGCAGTCTCACATTTCGCCTGCATCGGGCAGGCTGCGCAGCCTAGGAGCAGAGCATCCCGCTCCCTCCCACAGACCCAGAGAGCGCCAGGAAACAAGTGGCTGCGAGCGGCGGATGGCGAGCATAGCACAAAAAACTGGCACCTTGGAACCTTCCTACCTGCAGGGACTCCGAAAACTGGTGAGCTATCTGCGCTCTCGACCAGATCACCGAGTGGGGGAGGAGATCCATTCCTATACCTGCAGGGAACCCTGGGAGGGCGGGGGAGCGGTCTCACACACCTCACTCAGGTCTCTCACTAGGGAGTAGCTAAATAATATCTCTACAGCCTTTTAAGCGGAACTCTCAGCAGAAAGCTTAAGGGACATTCCCCCAAAGAAAAGTCATTGGAGCAGCCTCTGCAGCAGACCTTTGCCTGCTGAACTGCCTGGGGAATGTAATGCTCAATATTTTGAATCTGATACCCAAAAAAGGGAAGACAGAAGAACAAATCTCAGCAGAAAGCTTAAGGGACATTCTCCCAAAGAGAAGGAATCATTGGAGCAGCCTTTGCAGCAGACCTCCGCCTGCTGAACTGCCTGTGGAATTTATAGCTCCACATTTTGAATCTGATACCCAAAAATGGGAAAACAGAGG